>CM053548.1:159223-193337 GCA_028646465.1 Rhinoceros unicornis | reverse complement strand
GATATCACCTCACACCCATCAGAATGGCTATAATTAACAAGACAGGAAACAACAAGTGTTGGAGAGGATGTGGAGAGAAGAGAACTCTCATACACTGCTAGTGGGAGTGCAAACTGGTGCAGCCACTATGGAAAACAGTATGGAGATTCCTCAAAAAATCAAGGATAGAACTACCATATGATCCAGCTATTCCACTGCTGGGCATTTATCCACAGAACTTGAAAACACCAGTGTGTAAAGATACACGCACCCCTGTGTTTATTGCAGCGTTATTCACAATAGCCAAGACTTGGAAGCAACCTGAGTGCCCATCAAGGGATGAATGGATAAAGAAGCTGTGGTATATATAGACAATGGAATACTACTCAGCCATAAGAAACGATGAAATCCAGCCATTTGTGACAACATGGATGGACATCGAGGTTATTATGCAAAGTGAAATAAGTCAGAGGGAGAAGGTCAAATACCATATGATTTCCTTCATTAAGTAGTAGATAACAACAACAATAAACAAACACATAGGGACAGAGATTGGATTGGTGGTTACCAGAGGGGAAGGGGGGAGGGAGGAGGGCGAAAGGGATAATTCGGCACATGTGTGTGGTGATCGGTTGTAATTAGTATTTGGGTGGTGAACACGATGTACTCTATGCAGAAATAGAAGTATAATGATGTACACCTGAAATTTATACAATGTTATAAACCAATGTTACTGCAATAAACAAAAAATTTAAAAAAAAAGAGTCAATAAACACACTGGAGCCTCTTTGGGAAACAAAAAAAGAGTTTAACTTTTTAGTATTCCACATATAAGTGAGATAATGCACTATTTGTCCTTCTGCGTCTGGCTTATTTCACTTAGAATAAGGTCCTCCAGTTTCATCCATGTTGTCACAAATGACAAAATTTCCTTTGTTTTTGAGGCTGAATAATATTTCACTATATATATACACTCACATACACACATTGTATATATACGTACAACATATATATATGTACAATGTATATATGTACATGTATATATACATGTATATGTACATATATATACACACTTTCTTTATCCATTCATCCGTCAATGGACACACAGTTGTTTCTATATCTTGGCTCTAGTGAATAATGTTGCAATGAACATGGGAGTGCAGATATTTCTTGGAGATATTGATTTTTTTTCCTTTGGATAAAAACCCAGAAATAAGATTGCTGGATTATATGATAGTTGTATTTTTTATTTTTTTAAAAAACCTCCACACTGTTTTCTCTAATGGCTGTACCAATTTACATTCCCACCAACAGTGTACCAGAGGTCTCTTTTCTCCACATCCTTGCCAACACGCATTATCTTTTGTCTTTTTAATAATAGCCATCCCAATAGTTGTGAGGTGATATATTGTGGGGGTTTTCTTTAATTTTTTTTTAGTTTTATTTATTTTTTCCCCCCCAAAGCCCCAGTAGATAGTTGTATGTCATAGTTGCACATCCTAGTTGCTGTATGTGGGACGTGGCCTCAGCATGGCCGGAGAAGCAGTGCGTCGGTGCGCGCCTGGGATCCGAACCCGGGCCGCCAGCAGCAGAGCGCGTGCACTTAACCGCTAAGCCACGGGGCCGGCCCGATATATTGTGGTTTTAATTTGCATTTTCCTGATGATTAGTGATATTGAGCACCTCTTCATATACCTGTTGGCCATTTGTATGTTTTCTTGGGAAACGTCCGTTCAGATCCTTTGCCCCTTTTATAATCAGGTTATTTGTTTTCTTGCCATTTAGTTGAGTTCCTAATATATTCTGGATATTAACCCCTTATCAGGTATATAGTTTGCAAATATTTTTTCCCATTCTGTAGGTTGTCTCTTTAGTCTGTTGATTGTTTCTTTTGCTGAGCAGATTTTTGGTTTGCTTCAATCACATTTGTCTATTTTTGATTTTGTTGCCTGTGCTTTTGGAGTCATAGCCAAAAAATTATTGCCCAGACAAATGTCAAGATGATTTTTCCCTATGCTTTCTTCTAGTAGTTTTATAGTTTCACATCTTGCCTTTTAGTCTTTAACCCATTTTGAGTTGAATTTTTGATATAGTGTGACATAAGGGTCCAATTTTATTATTCTGCATGTGGATATCCAGTTTTCACAACACCATTTGATGAAGAGACTATCCTTTCTTGGTTTTGTATTCTTGTCACCTTTGTCAAAGATCAGCTGGCTGTGAATGTGTGGATTTAGTTCTGGACTCTATCTGTTCCACTGCTCTATATGTCTGTTTTTATGCTGCTACCATAATCTTTTGATGACTATAGCTTGGTAGTATATTTTGAAATCAGGCCGTGTGATGTCTTCTGTTTTGTTCTTCTTTCTCAGGATTGCTTTGGCTATTTGGAGACTTTTGTGGTTCCATATAAATTTTAGGATTGTTTTTGCTATTTCTGTGTGGAAAAAATGCCCCTGGGTTTTAAAAGGCATTGCATTGAATCTGTAGATTCCTTGGGGTAATAGAGACATTTTAACAATACTAATTCTCACAACCCATGAACACAATCTGTTTTTCCATTTATTTTTGTTTTCTAATTCTTTTATAAATCAATGATTTACAATTTTCAGACTACAGATCTGTTACTTCCTCAGTTAAATTTTTTCTTAAATATTCTATTGTTCTTAATGCTATTGTAAATGAGATTGAGGTAGTAATCAAAAACCTCCCAAAAAAGAAAAGCCCAGGACCAGATGGCTTCACTGGTGAATTTAGGGAAGAATTAATGACAATCTTTCTCAAATTTTTCCAAAAAATTGAAGAGGAGAGAACACTTCCAAAATCCTTACTCTTGTTCTCTTTTTTGACAGTTTTCATGGAATATATTGTTCCAACCCATCACTTTCAGTCTGTTGTGTCCTTAAAGCTGAAGTGAATCTCTTGTAAGCAGAATGTGGTTGCATCTTGCTTATTTTATCCATTCAGCCACTCTATGCCATTTGATTGGGAAATTTAATCCATTTACACTTAAAGTAATTATCGATAGGTTAAGAATTATTATTGCCATTTTATTAACTGTGTTTGGCTGTTTTGTAGTTCCTTTGTTCCTTTCTTCCTCTCTTGCTGTCTGGCTTTATAATTTATGATATTTTTGTAGTGGTACACTTTGATTCCTTTTACTTTATATTATTTATTTTTACCATGAGGCTTACATAAAACAACTTATAGTTATAGCACTCTATTTTAAGCTGATGACAACCTAACTTCTATTTCATGCAAAAGCTCTACGGTTTCACTTCTCTCCTCACACACTTTATGTTACTGATGTCACCATCTGCATCTTTTTATATTATGTAGCTAATAACAAATTATTTTTAGCTAGAGTTATTTAAATACTTTTGTCTTTTAACTTTTATACTACAGTTGAAAGTGATTTATGCACCACCATTACAGTTTAGAGTATTCTGTATTTGACTATATACTTACCTTTAACAGCGAGATTTTATGCTTTCATATGCAGGTTGTTCGTCACTCAGTACGAGGTGAAAGAGAAAATGCCTCTATGGAGGACACACTGAGATGCTGGCGATAAGGTCCCTTCACTTCCTTCTCTCATGGAGGAAGAAAACCTCAGTTCTTTACCTATTCCCAGTTGCACAGCAGCAACAGCAGTAAAAGGTATGCCTTCCCCTTTCCTTTGTTTCTAGCTGTCCCAGGGAACTGAATTCTGCAGTCATTTAGCACTTGGTATGAGGTGAGATAGAAACTGGCCATATGGAGGGTGCCCTGAGAGGCCAGGAGACCAGGTGACCAGGTGCACACTCCAATATAATCCCCCCCAGGAGATATCATAGGCTGAGGCTATGTTCTCAGCACTGAGCTAAGCTGGTTTGAAGGCAAGACTGATGTGCGTAAAGTAAAATTGTTCTTCTGACCTGTATAAATGTTACTGCTCTCAATTAGTACTCCTGTAGAGTGTTTGTAATGCATTCTGAATTTCTCTTTAAACATCTTTGTTTTATCATTGTTTCTGTGGAGGAATAACAGGTAGGGTTTCCTACTCTGACATCTTGTGTTGTCATTCTCATCAAAGTTTATTTTTAAAACAGATTAAGATACAACATATATTTTTTAACAAATAGTGGTCTTTCCAGTTGTATTGAGAAATAATTGACATACATCACTGTATAAGTTTAAGGTGTACAGCATGATGGTTTGATTTACATATATTGTGAAGTGATTACCACAATAAGTTCAGCTAACATCCTTATCCTCATATAGATACAATAAAAAGAAAAGAAAGAAGAAAAGAAAAAAGGGGAGAAAAACTTCCTCCTTGTGATGAAAAATCTTAAGATTTAATCTCTTAACTTTCCTACATATCATAAACAGTGTTAACAATAGTCATCATGTTGTACATTGTATCCCTAGTACATATTTATCTCATGACTGGAACTTTGTGTCTTTTGATCCCCTTCCTCCGTTTCCCCTTGCCCTCACCCTCTGCATCTGGTAACCACAAGACTGATCTCTTTTGCTTTGAGTTTGTTTGTTTGTTTTTAGATTCCACACTTAAGTGTGATCATACAGTGTTTTTCTTTCTCTGTCTGACTTATCTCACTTAGCATAATGCCATCAAGGCCCATCCATGTTGCCGCAAGTGGTAGGATTTCATTGTTCTTCATGGCTGAATAATATTCCATTGTGTGTGTGTGTGTGTGTGTGTGTGTGTTTTGTGTATGTATATATGTATTCCATTCACCCATTGATGGACACTTCGTTGTCCATATCTTGGTGATTGTAAATAATGTTGCTATGAACATGAGGGTTCAGATATGTTTTCAAGTTAGTGCTTTCATTATCTTTGAATATATTCCCAGAAGTAGAATTGCTGGATCACATGGTAGTTCTATTTTTAGTTTTTTGATGATCCTCCATACCATTTTCCATAGTGGCCGTACCAACTTATAGCCCCACCAACAATGCACAAGGGTTCCCTTTTCTTCATATCCATGCCAGCACTTGTTGTCTCTTGTCTTTTTGATGATGGCCATTCTAACAGCTGTGAGGTGATAGCTCATTGTGATTTTAATTTGCAGTTACCTAATGACTAGTGATGTTGAACTTTCATGTTGACATTTCACGTCTTCTTTGGAGAAATGTTTATTCAGGTCCTTTGTCCATTTTTTAATTGGGTTATTTTTTTTCCTATTGAATTGTATGAGTTTTTATATATTTTGGATATTAACCCCTTATCAAATATATGGTTTACAAATACTTTTTCCCATTCCATAGATTGTCTTTTCACCTTCTTGATGGTTTCTTTGCTGTGTAGAAGCTTTTTAGTTTGATGTAGTCCTAGTTGTTTATTTTGATTTTGTTGCTTGTGCTTTAGGCATCATATCCAAAAAATCATTACCAGGACCCCTGTCAAGGAGCTTTATGCCTATGTTTTCTTTTATGAGTTTTGTGGTTTTATGTCTTAAATTGAAGTCTTTAATCCATTTTGAGTTAATTTTTGTGAGTGGTGTAAGATATGGATCCAGTTTAATTCTTTTACATATGAATATCCAATTTTCCCAGCACCATTTATTGAAGAGACTGTCTTTTCTCCATTGAGCATTCTTGGCTCCCTTGTCAAATATTAGTTTACTGTTTACGCTTGGGTTTATTTCTAGGCTCTCAATTCTGTCCCATTGGTCTATTTGTCTGTTTTTATGCCCGTAACATACTGTTTTGATGACTATAGCTTTATAGTATAGCTTGAAATCAGAAAACGTGATGCCTCTTGTTTTGTTCTTCTTTATCAGGATTTCTTTGGCTATTTGGGGTCTTTTGTGGTTTCACATAAATTTTATGAGAGTTTTTATACTTCTATTAAAAATGCCATTGGGATCTTGATAGGGATTGCATTGAATCTATAGATGGCTTTTGGTAGTATTGACATTTTAACAATATTATTTCTTCCAAACCATGAACACAGGATACCTTTCCATCTGTATGTATGTTCTTCAATTTCTTTTCTCAATGTCTTGTAGTTTTCAGCATACAGATATTTCACCTCCTTAGTTAAATGTATTCCTAGGTATTTTATTGTTTTTGATGCCATTGTAAATGTGATCAATTTTTTAATTTCCTTTTCATAAATTTTGTTGTTTGTATATAGACACACTACTAATTTTTGTATGTTAATTTTGCATTCTGCAACTTTACTGAATTCATTGATTAGATCTAGCAGTTTTTTTGTTGATTCTTTAGGATTTTCTATATATAAAATCATAGCATCTTCAAATGGAGACAATTTTCTTTCTTCCTTTCCAATTCTGATACCATTTTATTTCTTTCTTTCTTTCTTTCTTTTTTTTTTTGCCTGGTTGCTCTGGCTAGGGCTTCCAGCACTATATTGAAGTGATAGCGAGTTCCCTTGTCTTGTTACTGATCTTAGAGGAAAAGCTTTCGACCTTTCACCATTGAGTATGATGTGAGCTCTGAGCTTGTCATATATGGCCTTTATTACATTGATATGTTCTTTCTATGCCTAATTCCTTAAGAGTTTTTATGATGAACGGATGTTGAATTTTGTCAAATGCTTTTTCTGCATCTACTAAGATGATCATATGGTTCTTTTCTTTCATTTTATTAATGTGATGTATCACATTCATTGATTTGCATATCTTGAACCATCCTTGCATCTCAGGGATAAATCTGACATGATCTTTTAAATGTGCTGCTGAATTCAATTTCCTAGTATTTTATTGAGAATTTTTGCATCTATACTCATTGGGGATGTTGACCTATAGTTACAAGCAAATGTGTGGTTGCATAATTTATCAATTTAAAATAAGACATAAAACTTTTAAGTCATTTAAATGAGATATTAATACCAGCTCTATTTATAGAGACAATTGAACAATTTTAAGGAACTTAATAAAATTAAAAGCAAAAATTAATATAAGGTAATCTAATGTTGGTATCACAATGGAAATAACTAATATTTGCATAAATAATTGCTTTGCATGTAGAAGGATATGAAGGGTATTATTTGTTAGGTATTTCCAGTACAGCACATAATGTGTCAGGTGCTTTATCTGCTTTATCTCATGGAATCCTCCCAAAACCCTGGTGAGAATAACTATGTTCATATTATAAAAGTCTTAATGGATGTGTCCAACATCATAAAACTAATAACTGTAAATTTGTTAGAGAATTTCCACCTCAACACGCTCTTGTTTGATTGGAATTACTAGGGCGAAAACAATGGGGAGTAGCAAGAATGAAAAAGAGTAACATATATAAGTTCAAGACTCAAGATATAGGAGGTACTTAATGAATATTACCTAGGCAGATATTTTACTGTTGTTCAATAGTACTGGACTGTATCATTGGCCAGAGACCAGCAGATTTACTCTTTTAGAAATGCCCTCTAAATACAATCAGCATCACTCACTTTTTCATCATTAGGAATTCAGGAACATCAGCAAGGAGGCTGGAAGTCTAAATACAGGCATACCTCAGAGATAATGTGTGTTCCATTCCAGACCACCACAATAAGGTGAATTTCACAATAAAGCAAGTCATGTGAATTTTTTGGTTTACCAGGCATATAAAAGTTATGTTTACACTATTCTGTGGTCTAAGTGTGCAATAGCATTATGTTTTAAAAATCAATGCACATAACTTAATTAAAAATACTTTTTTGCTAAAAAAAAATGCCAATCATCATCTGAAACTTCAGCAAGTCGTAATCTTTTTGCGGATAGAGGTTCTTGTAAAAAGGGCAATATCTGCAAAGTGCAATAAAGCAAAGCTCAATAAAATGAGGTTTGCCTGTAGTACTAATACTAAGCAAAAAGTAAAAAGCAGAACAGAGAGAGCTGATAAGTTTAAATTGGGTGGGGAAAGTGGAAGAAAGCATCCAAGTTAGCTGTTTCCTAAGTCAGTTCTTCAAGAGCACATGTGATTTGCTTCAACAAGAAATATTATTGGTTCACAGCTCAGGATAGAATTCTCCACTGTTCAGGCTTCAGGTTCCTGCACCCTGAGGAGTAGCTATTTTGCATTTCATCCAGGTAGGTAGAATTATGAGAATCTTCAATTAAAACCATTTTAATGTTCTTTATTCCTTTGGAGAAACTTTTCTGTCTTCTGCTTGATTCCTAGCTTGCTCTTGCACTATTCCTCAGAAGGATAAGAACAAAAAAGGACATATATTCAGTTCTATCAACCTCTCAAAGAAGGAAGTGGTTTGAACTTGCAGCCAGGGGCAAATGTGCAGCTCATTTTAGGATTTTTCAATTTATTATCTATACATTTTTTGTTGTTATTACCTTTAAATAAGCTTGTTCTTAGAATATGTACTATGGAGTAATATGATGCCTGGAATTTACCTCCAAATAATCCACTGGAGGCAGGAGAGTGAGTAAAGGTGAAATAAAAGTGGTCACAAGTTTATAATTATTATAGCAGAGTGATTGATACACAGAGGTTCGGCTGACTGTTTTTCTACTTTTTAGTATGTTTGAAATTTTCTATTAAACAGTAAAAAATTAAGATATTTCACAAAGTCACAGAGCCAGTGAGTGGTAGAGCTAGGATTCAAATTTAGTTGTGTTAAACTCCAAGACCAGTGGTGTAATTTCAGGCCAGCCTGGAAGTGAAAATGGATTTAAGCTACTTCAAAAGAAGCAAGATCTTGAACTGTGAAGAAGTAAAAGTATCTGAATAAAGATAGCCAGATCCAAGGAGTTTCTTCATAAGATGTATCTTATAAAATGGATGGGAATACATGGTCTAATATGTGTGCCTGTTATTTTCTATCTGTGTAGATTTTGATCCCCATACTAAAAGCCTGCTGCTATCAATTCTTCAAGAAGCTTCTGGAAAATAAAAGGGGAAATCTGTGCCCCGCCCTGAGGTCCTGTGGGAAAGTCTAAGAGCCTGTCTAGAAGGAAACACTGGGATGTTGCTAGACACCATGGGGCCATAGGAGAGAGGCCATTTAACCAAGTGGAAGTAGCTATTCCTGTGGGTGCTCTGGATCTTATTTTTCAGCCATGTTTACCTTGTGCATCTCTGTTCTAGGGCTCTGTGTCCTGCTAATATCATTGGGAGGTCTTTCCCAGAAGACTGGAGATGAGTATATTCAAACAAATCCCATCCATCACCTGAAGCTGAGGAAAGGAACTTGACACTAGCAAAGACATTCCTGGGAGTAGTCTTCTTAGGCTTTGAGAAACTGACCCTGCTTCTTCTCCAAACTTCTGGTCTATTACCAAGGGCTCTTCTTTGTATGAAGACAGGCATCTCTTCCCTCCCCACCTTCCATCTTCTTGTTCTCAACTGGCAGCTGGCATCTTCTGAGGGCCTTCAAACCCATATGACCATTCCCCACAGCTCCCTGTGCTCAGTGCCCACGGAATGCCCATTGTACCAATGCCACTTTCTGCCGCTGCGATCCTAGATTCACTTCTCTGTCTGGAAAGACCATCTTTAGCAATCCCTCAGAGGTCTGTACAGGTAAAGAGGCTAACGGATGGTTGAGGGGGTCATCATAAATTTGGGGGCATCTAGAGTCCTCAGCCCATGAAGCAGACTGAAGTTCTTTGCCAAGGGTAGGAGAGAGGAGCCAAGAAACAGGGCAATCAGGTCTCATGGTCAAGGGGTATAGAGTTTAGAGCTTAGGATTTGGAGCTGGATTGTCTGAATTCTAGCTGTATTACTGACCAGCTGTGTGAGCCCAAGCAAATTGTTTCACCTCCCAGTGTCTCAATTTCCTTATCCATAAATCAAGGGTAATGATAGTATCAACTCATTTATTTATTACGTGCTTTAAATTAATTAATACATATATGTGGCATCCATAGAGACACAAAGCAATTGGTAATTGCCAGGTGCTGGGCGAGTGGGGAATGGGGAGTGACTACTTAGTGGGTAGGAGGTTTCCTTTCGGAGTGATAAAAATGTTTTGGAACTAGATAGTGGTGGTGGTTGCACAACATTGTGAATGTGCTAAACACCAGTGAATTGTTCAATTTAAAATGGTTGATTTTATGTAAATTTCACCTTAATAAAAAACATATAAATGATAAATTAATACATGTAAAACACTTAGAACTGTGCCTTGTACTTGATAATAAGTCAATACATTTTGTTGTTCTTGTTGTTAATTGGTCAAAGACAGAGGCAGCATGGTGAAGGAGGAAGATGGGGAGAGGACCATGCAGTGATCAGAGATTTGGAATGTTCCACCAACTCTAGTACTAGTTTGCAGGAAACTCCCTTTAAGCCAGAATCTCAGTTCCTCCATCCAAAATTAACTACGACATGAAATTACATGCCAGGATGGCCATTTGCCATTTGTAAAACACTATTTCTGAAATTAAAATTAATTTAAACCACACAATAACTGGATGAGTGGATACTATTATTATTCCTGATTTATAGATAAGGAAACTGAGACTTTGGGAGGTAGCTTGCTCAGGCTCACACAAATAATCATACAGCTGGAATTCAGAAAGTGTTAATTTGAAGTTCATAAAGCTCTCAAACACTGTCCCCTAAGAGACTCAGATCAACCCCTTGAGAAAGCCACTGCTGGTGCCATATTATACGTGAGGAAACTTGGGCCCTGAGAGGTGAAGTGACTCATCCAAAGTCACACAATGAGGAAGTGGTGACTCTGGACCCACATCTCAAACTACAGCATTCTGACTCCTGTCCAGTTGGCCATGAGTTGGATGAAATAAGAAATATTCCTACCATGGCATATCTATAGGCATTAAAATCATTTCTTATTTTTACATAGAAAAGTAGTCACAAAATATTTTAAAATCCTGGAATAACTTATGTATACCAAAAGCTGTGGTCTGACTCCATGGGAGGTGAGGGATAGGTGAAAAAATAGTCGTGCTGTCTTCATAATTGGTAAAGCTTGAGTGATAGGTACATGTGGGTTCATTATACTGTTTTCCTCTTAAAAAAAATTTTCAGTCTCACTGGTTGGATATTTATGTGTTTTATGCATTTTCTGTTTTCCAAGTTTTCTCCTGTAAACACAGTATTTTGTTTAAAAAGAAAATACAAGTGGTAAAATTATTTAAATATGGTCGCTACCAATCCTAACCAGAATTTTGGATTCTCCTAGCAGTTCCCACTTGTGTTCCAGATATCAACGAGTGTGGCCCACCTTTACATGTGTCTTGCGGAAGCCTGGAAGATTGTCACAACGTAGAGGGAAGTCACTACTGTGAGTGCAACTCTGGGTATGAGCTCCTTTCAGGAGGCACAAAATTCAGAAGTGAGAGGGACAACACTTGTCAGGGTGAGTAGCTTCCCATGTCACATGTTCCCTCCACCTCTCTTCCCATGACACTCCCACACTCCACCTCATCGTGTCAACTCTAAGGAGCCTTGGAGCCGTTGTCACTTAGGTCTGAGAACCCAGGATTGAGCTCCCTGTGGTCTGTTAGGGGCCCAATCCCCCAATTTCCTGTTCTTGTTTACACTTACAATGACATGTTAGGGTGTATTCAGAAGGTTCTTTATTGCAACATCATATGCAATAGTTAAAGATTGAAAACAACTGATGCCGAATAATGGAGAATAATTTAACGTACAAAGATAAGTTCAGAACCTTTTCATTGACCTTTTTTTCCTTTTTGTGGACACTTCTATGAATTTTAACACATGTATTGATTTGGGTTACCACCACCACAATGAGGATCCAGAACAACGAGTTCCATTACCCTAAAACACTCCCTTATCCTGTCTCTTTATACATATTGTCACCTCTACACCCCCGGGAACCCCTAATCTAGTTTCTTTCACCTATAGTAGTGTCTTTTGAGAATGTTATATAAATGGAATAATATAATATGTAGCCTTTTGAGTCAGGTTTTTTCCACTCAGTACAATGTTTTTGAGGTTCATCCATGTTGTTTTGCATATCAATAATTCATCCCCTTTTATTGCTAAGTAATATTTCATTGTATGGCAATACCATAGTCTGTTTGTCCATTCACCCACTGAAGGATATTTGGGTTGTTTCCACTTTGGGGATAATTATGAATAGAGCTAAATTAGAAAGCTCTTGATGAACTAAGTTGAAATGCTTTCCAAGCTCTGTTTAAAATAGAAAAACATGCTGCCAAGTGGTAACCATTGTATGCCAATGGCTTTTCTTCTCCCTAATCTTTCTTCTTATTCATCTCAAGCATTTCTTCATAAATATATTTCAATCTTAAAACTCTTCACATCCCTTTTAGTAGTATTTAGACGATACCATCACCGTTGGTATGATTCGATTGTCTGTCACTGCTCTGAGCTGTGTGCCAAGGACTGCAAATCAACGTCTAAAAGATAATCCTTGTCTCCCAGAGCTTTTTCTCCAGTGAGCACACAGACCTGTAGACAAATGCAATATCAATCAAAGAACTGTGAAAAGGAATAGTTGCCATTCATAAACCTTCCACTTCATGAGTAGATAGTGTCTTTCTCACAACTGCACTCCAGTGCCTAGTACACAGAAGGCACTCTAGAAATATGCATAAATGAATAACTAGGAAGAACTCTGGTCAGTAATCAGAGCTGTGGTCACACCTTGGCCCTGACACTTGGCTTTGATTTTGGCCAAGATTTTTGAAATTTATGGTGCTAGTTTCCTCATCTGTAAGTCAGGAGCAATAATACCTACACTTGAAGAGGTAAGTTTTTAAAAAACTGAATATTAAGCTGTTTATCTTACAAAGTTGAGTACACTACACTTTTAAGAAAAGCTTAATAGACAGATTAATTGATGATTTTTAAATACATTATTAATTTTCACATAATTTCCACATAATAATATTTTTATTATTTATATAGTTGAGCAATGTTTTAAAGCATTTGAAATGACTAAAAGACAAGGGATATTTAGTATATACAAAAAGAAAAGTAAGTTTTAAATCTTTCAACATCTCTTCAATGTTTTAAATCTTTTCAACAGTTTCACATTAAGAAATGTGACAGCAATGTATTTGCTTTGAAATGATTTTGTTTTTAAATATCAGTCTTGCTGGCAGCTTTATACTGTTTATAAGCTATTTACCATCCCCAAAGAAGAAAAATCTCTAATCTTAAGTTAAAAGGTGCTTTTCCTACACCACCATCTGAGTTACAGACAGAAAAAACTGTCACAACTATTGTCCAAGCTCCACTCTACTGGTCTCCAAATTAGCAAAAGAGGATCAAATTTCTCTCCTAACTAGAAAAGAGAGGAAGATAGATTTGAAGACACCCTCCCTTACTCAGCGCTACAACCACAATCATGTGGCTTCCTCATTTCTCCTCCAGAAACTGCTCTGGGAAGGAACTTCCCCTAGATGAGAAGATAGCAGGGATGCCTGAGACATGTTGGGACCAAAACAAGTTCCCCCTGGGTATGGCATTTATAACAGACCCACTCCACAGGCTGTGGGAAATCCTGAGGGCTGTGTGAGCCCAGAAACCTGGAGGGTAGAGCTATGGCTGGAGCCACAGAAGGTTGAAGGGAAGCATTACCAGTGGGGTTGGGGGTTTGTGAGCTAGACAAGCACAGCTCCACGTCACCCACCAAATGCCTGTAGCAACACTAGCTGCTGATACCAATGCCATTTGGCTGGAAGCAATTCCCAGATTCCTGAATGGACCACTGTTTTAGTCTCCTATTTCTAATATAACAAGTTACCACAGACTTAGCAGTTTAAAACAATATAAATTTATTCTCCTACAGTTTTGGTGGTCAGAAATTTTAAATGGTTCCTGCTAGAGGCTCTAGGGGAGAATCTGTTTCCTTGCCTTTTCTGGCATCCAGAGGCTGCTCACATGCCTTGGTTTGAGAATTCTTTTTCCTCCAATGCCAGCACCATATCTATCATCTCCTCTCCTCTCTGAACTCTTCCCTCCATCTTATAAGGTTCCTTGTCATTACTTCAGGGATACCCAGATCATCCAGATTAATCCTCCTATCTCAAGACACTGTTACAAAGTTCAAAATCCCTTTTACATGAAAGGTAACATATTCACTGCTTCCAGGGATTAGGACTTGGACATCTTTGAAGATTATTCTATCATATCTATTATTCTATCATCCACCAAGCATCTCTGACTTGAGATATAACACACATGCACACACACACACACACACTCAGTCACATACTTCCCCCTCTTACCTACCTTGCTTGAATGTAGGGAACAGCAAACCCCTTCTGTAAAGGACCAGATAGTAAATATCTTAGGGTTTGTGGACCAGAAGGTCCATGTCACAACTACTCAACTCTGCCATTATATTGTGAAAGCAGCCACAGACAACATGTAAATGAATAGGTATGATTACATTCCAATAAGCTTTATCTATGGATACTAAAAGTTGAATTTCATATAATATTCCTGTGTCACAAAAAATGGCTCTTCCTTTGATTTTACTTTTGACTATTTAAAAACATAAAAAGCATTCTTAGGTCATGGACTATACAGAAACAGGCAGTTGCTGGGTTTGGCCTGTGGATGGTAGTTTGCCAACCCCTGCTCTCAGGTTGTTGGAGAGTAGAGAGCACTATCACCAGATGGTGTCCATCTCAGCTGTGGTGGACTCCTTGATGCCTGACCTTGAGAAGATGGGGAAGGGAAGTAAGGCTGGGGGTGATGAGTAGACAGGAGGCCTGGGCAGGGCTGGGATAGGAGACTGACCCTCCTTTTTATGTCTCCAGACGTGGATGAGTGCAGCTCCAGAAAACACCATTGCCACAACTCTACCCACTGCATCAGTGTGAGGGGCAGCTACAGATGCCACTGCCACCATAACTGGGTGGAGAGGTCTGGGCCTTTGAATGGTCCAAACTCTACTGTCTGTGAAGGTATATGGTCTGGACACACACGTATGCCACATGTGCACACATACATATGCACTCTCACACATACATTCACAAAAGGCAGGCACACACATGCATGCTCACACACTCACAAGCATGCACGCACACACATGCCAATGGTACTCTTGCCTCTTTTCCCTACAGAGGTCCCTTTGTCCTCATGGACACAACTGTCTGAAGTCAACAGCCAGGTGAGTGAAGCCTCAGCAGAAGACCAGGAAGCAGAGAGAACTTCACCAACACCATCTTGTGTCCGCCCTCTTACCCAGCCCCCCTTCAGGCTCTCTGACCACCCCCATGTCCCCTCTCCCCAGAGCCTCTCCCACTTCTTTGATGAAGTCCAGCAGCTATTCCAAGACTTCAAGCCAGCCTTGGCCAAGAACACCATCCAGGTAATTTCGAAACCAAAAAAGAGACAAGATATGGGAATCCTATAAAGACCTGGGTTACTTTGGTAGGGGTGGAGCTAAGTTCCCTTGTAGTGGACACTGCAACTGGCCCCTCATGCATTGGGGAGAGAAGGCTGGGCACTCAGGTATTTAGAAGCACTTCTAAAGACACCCAGGTGCACTAATTTATGGTTCTTTCCCTATTGCTGGTTCTGGATTTTGAGTGTACGTGATCTTTGGCATTTCCAGCCCAGTTTGACCTCTGAGTGGCTGAGATCTAAGCAGCAAGGACCATCCAAGGAATCTAATTCAGTGCCACTGTTCTTCTCTGAATAGATAGTCTCTAGGGTCTGTTCTCTGGGGCTGGGTGGCAGGGTCTTCACGCAGACCCTTTGGTCCATTGCTCACTGTTTCTGTGTCCCTACCCCCCAGGATGTCATAAAAGAGGTGTATAAGCTGCTGGAGACCCCCGGGGACCTAGAGGTCCTGCCCCCTTCAAAGAAGCACTGTGTGGCCACTAACCTGCTCATTGGCCTGGAGGATGTCCTGAGAGGGTTAAGCAATGCCCTTTCCAATGGGTCGTTGACCTTGAGTGCTCCTGCAGGCACAGGTAAGTACCTGGGTGTGCTCCAGGCTCCTGCTCTACCTGTTCACTGCCTAATTCCTTCCTCTTCTAGAGACTGCCCCATTGGAGCCAAGTGACCACACTCATATCTCAGGATTTTATTTAGAAGAATTCAGAACTCACATAATAAAATGAAGCCCTGGAAACTAATTCCTTTTTGTTTCAACCACAAAAGCTTAAAAAATTAAAAATTGATAAGCAAAAATAAACATATAGAAATATCAATAACTATATCATTACAATATATCATTTATATAATTATAACATAAAATACCAGCAATTGTATTAATAAAAATAAGGTATTCAAACATAAACTAAACACTGCTTGGAAATGAAGAGAACACAATTAAGCTTGAAAAGTTGAAAATTACATAACTATTTTATCTATTTTAAGTACAATCTTAAATAACATTATATCAGTGGTTTCATTGTTGAAGCACATGTTTATTTTTGTGCAATTTTCCCAGCTCTTTAAGCACCTGTAATATCCAGGGAGATGGTGGATAGAATATTAAAAGCTGGCCACAAATATTTTCCTCTGACTCCTTCATCCTGAAATAATCTGGTAATTGTTTAATACTTTTCCACCTTTTTGGACTTTATTCAAGGCATTTTGAAAGACTGCAATCATTTTATTAATGATTCTTATTTTTATTTCAAAGAAAGCACTTCCAGACTTTTTTTTAACTTCACCATATGTAGATGGCAATTACTGGGCAGACTCACCTCGATCAAGTGTTTTTCAACAGTGTCATTGAGATAAAATTTACATACCATAAATTCACTCATTTGAAATGTGTAAGGCAATGGTTTTTAGTGTAATCACAAAGTCATGCAACTATCACCACTAAATAACTTTAGAACATTTCACCATCCCAAAAAGAAATCACATACCCATTAGCAGTTGCTCCCCATTCCCCACAACCCTCAGCCCCTGGAAACCACTAATCTGCTTTCTGTCTGTATAGATTTGCTTGTTATGGACATTTTATACAAACGGAATCATACAACATGTGGTCTTATGTGATTGGCTTCTTTCACTCAGCTTAGTATTTTTGAAGTTCATCTATGTTGTAGCCTATATCAGTACTTCATTCCTTTGTTTTGCCAAATAATATGTCATTATATGGTTATACACCTTATATTTGTCTATTCACCAGTTGGTGGACATTTGGCTTGTTTCTGATTTGGGGCTGTTATGAATAATAAAGCAATTAACATTCATGTCTTTGTATGGACATATGTTTTCATATCTTCGGGGTAGATACCTAGGAGTGGAATTGCTAGGTCATGTAGTAACTGTAAGTTTAACATCTTGAGAAACTGCCTAACTTTTCCAGAGTGCACCATTTATATTCCAATCAGCAATGTATAAGAGGTCCAATTTCTCCTTATTGTTGCCAACACTTGTTATTTTTTTAGGTTTTGATTACAGCCATCTGAGTAGGTATGAAGTGGTTATCTCATTGTGGTTTTAATTGTCATTTACCTAATAACTAATGATGTTAAGGATCTTTTCATGTTCTTATTGGCACTTTCTATATCTTCTTTGGAGAAATATGTATTCAAATCTTTCATCTGTTTTTAGATTGGGTTATTTGTCTTGTTATTGAGTTGTAAGTACTCTTTATATATTCTGGCTACTTGACCCTTGTCTGACTTTGAATTGCAAATACTCACCTCAGATGTAACAGTCACTGCAATAGGAGCCTTGCCTTGTCCATTACCATTTTCTTCCTTTTCTTGAGATTAAGCAGGTTTAGTAGAATGATTTCTAAATGACTGCAACCTTTGGAGATACTTTGGTTTTCAGCTTTTAAAAATGCTCAAATAACACTATTAAACCAGTGACATTACTCCTATTGCAGTACTTAAAGTTCCTGTGGTTTATCAGCATACTGAAAAATCTAATCCCATTATTCAAAGAAATAACCTGACTTTGTCCCATCCCCATGCCATTGCTGCTACTACAGAACTGTCTCTGAAGGTGCAGGAGCAAGGATTGGGGATGTCACCTTGGACCAAAGCCATGCAAAGATGCAGTTGAACTGGGACGTGGCACAGGAATCCAGTGACTCCGGTAACGGCTGAGTGGGGGAGGGGAAGGCCACTGAGATCTTGCAATGAGACAAGACAGCCAGGATGTGACACACAGAGATCTAGAGATTAAAGGAAAGTGTAGGGTGGGTGGGGCTAAAAAAGAAGAGTCCATCTGAGCAGAAAATGTGTGGGGGAGGGGGCCCTGGTGGGGACTCTGAGATGTCAGTCTTGCCCTCGTCCTGCAGGCCCTTCTGTGGTGGGCCTTGTCTCCACTCCAGGGATGGGTAAGTTGCTGGCTGAGGCCCCCCTGGTCCTGGAGCGTGAGAAGCAGGCAGTTGTACATGAGACACACAAGGACTTGCTGCAGGAAGTCTCCCCTGTCCTGGTCTCAGATGTTGTCACCGCCTTTACGAGCAACAATGACACCCAGAACCTCGGCTTCCAAGTCACCTTCATCTTTAACCACGTGAGTCCAGGTGGGATGGGGGTGTGGGTGTGGAAGAAGCCTGAGTCCTGGGCACAGCCTCGGGGTTCAGGGAGGCTCCCCTGTGGATGCATCATCTCCCCAGGAAAGCCCTTCATGAGCAAGGTTAGGTCATCATTTCTGAGCACCAGAACCACCAGCTCACCCCTACTCCCTGTTCCTACAGTCAGTGACCCCTGGGCCAAGGCAGAGGGTGTTCTGTGTCTTCTGGGAGCATGGCCAGAATGGAAGTGGTCATTGGGCCACCACAGGCTGCAGGGTGGTGGACACCAGAGACACCAGCACCACCTGCCAGTGCACCCACCTCAGCAGCTTTGCCGTCCTCATGGCCCACTACGACGTGCAGGTGAGGGCCCTGAGAGGAGCCATGGAGACAGGGATGCCTGAAGCTGCAGGGACCAGAAAGATAACACGTGATGAGAGAGATCAGAGAGGAGCCAGTGAGACAGCTGCATCAAGGCTCAAAGTTTTCTCCTCTCCTGGCCAGGTGATACGGCTACTCCTTTGGCAGCATCACCAGGAACTGAGATTCACCCAGGTGACCTTAGGTAATGGGGATCCACGTGAAACAAGGATGAGAACTCTCAGCTAAATGGACAGGCCTCATGGTCACCCAGAGAAATTCAAACAATACCCCCAAAACAGTGTGTTTCTTCCTGCCACTTTGCCATAGACTAGAATGCATCATGCAAGTTTTCTAATTTAAATTTGTGAAGAAATAAAATATTCACATAGTTTAAAACTCAAAAGGATCAGAGGGTTAACACTGAAAAGTCTCTTTCCCACCCCTGTTCCCCCATGACCAAGGTCTTTCTTTAGAAGGAATCTCAGTTTCTTCTGAGCCCTTTTAGAGATATTTTGTGTATAAACAAGCAAATAGACATAGTATGTAATTTTGTTTTCACTCAAGCCATTGCATACCATATTCACTCATTTTCACTTGAAATATTTGAGAGATGTGACACCAGTACATAAACAACTTTCTCACTCATTTTTACATCTACATAGCTTTCCATTCTGTGAATGTTCCAGACTTTAACAAGTCTCTAATTTTAAACATTTTCTTTTCAATATTTTGCTTCTACAATTTGGAAATAACATTGCTGGGTCAAACTTGTAGCTGTAATTTTTTTGTGTGTGTGTAAGGAAGATCAGCCCTGTGCTAACATCTGCCAATCTTCCCCCCTTTTTTTTTGCTGAGGAAGACTGGCCTCGGACTAACATCCGTGCCCATCTTCCTCCACTCTAAATGGGATGCCGCCACAGCATGGCTTGACAAGTGGTGCATCGGTGCGTGCCCGGGATCCAAACCAGTGAACCCTGGGCCACCGCAGCAGAGCACTCACACTTAACCACTTGCACCACCGGGCCAGCCCTTGTAGCTGTAATTTTGATAGGTATTGCCATATTTCAACATATTTCTGTAACTGCCCAATGGATTCCTTTACAATTTAAAGTTTGGTAACCATACCCCCACCCACCCATGCAAGGTGTTTCTTTAAAGTGTGTAAATTCGATGTTTCTTTTATTTGTGAAAATGTGTCTTGAAATCTCTTTTTCAATATTTGCTCTCTTCTTTAACTGGATTTTCTTTGTTGAAGACTCCACTTATGCGTATTGTGGCTCTCCATTGCCTAATTCCCATATTTCTTTTTCCTGTGGTTCTTTCTTACCTCTTCCCTCACCTTAACTTAATTTTGCTCATTTTTTTTCATTCCTGTCCTCTATTTCTCTTAAACTGTGTTTCAATCATGGTCCATTCTTAAGGTGACCTCTATAATTTTTTCCTTAATTGCTAGTGTTTTCTTTCTTCCATTTATTTATTGAGCTTTGCTCTGTATTTCCTTTTTCTTTTTTTGTTTTGAGGAAGATGGGCCCTGAGCTAACATCTGTTGCCAATCTTCCTCTTTTTTTTTTTTCCTTTTTTCTTCTCCCCAAAGCCCCAGCACATAGTTGTATATCACAGCTGTAGAGTGGTAGCTCTTCTATATGGGACACCGCCTCAGCGTGGCTTGATGAGCAGTGAGTAGGTCCGCGCCCAAGATCCAAACCGGCGAACCCCAGGCCACTGAAGTGGAGTGCGCATACTTAACCGATGCGCCACTGGGCCAGCCCCTTGCTCTTTTTTTCCTTTGTAACATTTTCGATTTTTTTATTTTACATATATATTATTTATTCATTTATTTATTTACATTGGTTAATTGGTTAATATTACACAAATTTCAGGTGTACATTATTATATTTCAGCTTCTCTACGGATGGCATTGTGTTCTCCACCACTAGTCTAGTTTCCATCACTCACCACACATACGTACCCCTTTACCCCCTTCAAAGCCCTCTCACCCACTTCCTCTCTACTAACCACGAAGCTATTCTCGTTATCTATGTGTTTATTTGCTTACCTTCCACGTATGAGTGAAGTCATACTGCATTGTCTTTCTCCATTTGATTTATTTCACTCAGCATAATACACTCAAGGTCCAACTGTGTTGTCACAAATGGCACAATTTTGTCTTTTTTTTACTGCTGAGCAGTACTCCATAGTATATATATACATCACATCGTCCTTATCTATTCATCCATTGATGGGCACTTAGGTTGCTTACAAGTCTTGGCTATTGTGAATAATGCTGCAATGAACACGAGTGTGAATATATGTTTTCAAATTAGTGTTTTCATGTCTTTGGATAAATATCCAGATGTGGAATAGTTGAATCCTATGATATTTCTATTTTTAATTTCTTGAGAAATCTCCATACTGTTTTCCATAGTGGCTACACCAATTTACATTCCCACCAGCAGTGTACAAGTGTTCTTTTTTTCTCCATGTCCTCTCCAACACTTGTTATTTCTTGGTTTTTTTTTTAATAATATCTATTTTGACAGGTATGAGATGATATCTCATGGTAGTTTTGATTTGCATTTACCTAAAATTAGTGATGTTAAACATCTTTTCATGTGCCTGTTGTCCATCTGTATATCTTCCTTATAAAAGTGTCTGTTCACATCCTCTGCCCACTTTTTGACCAGATTGCTCATTTTCTTTTGTTGAGTTGTATGAGTTCTTTATATATTTTGGATGTTACCCTTTATTGGATATGTGATTTGCAAATGTTTTGTCCCAGTTGATAGATTGTTTTTCGTCTTGTTGATGGTTATCTTCGCTGTGCAGAAGCTTTTTACTTTGATGTAGTATATTTGTTTATTTTTTCTTGTGTTTCTCTTGCCTGAAGACACACAATATTCAAAAAATTACTGCTAAGACCAATGTCAAAGAGTGTACTGCCTAAGTTTTCTTCTAGGAGTTTTGTGGTTTCAGGTCTTACATTCAAGTTGTTAATCCATTTTGAGTTAATTTTTGTGTGTGGTGTCAGGTAATGGTCTACTTTCATTCATTTGCATGTGGCTGTCCAATTTTCCCAGCACCATTTATTGAAGACACTTTCCTTTATCCATTGTATGTTCTTGGCTCCTTTGAAAGAATTATGTATCCATACATGTGGGTTAATTTCTGGGCTCTCAGTTCTGTTCCTTTGATCTGTGTATCTGTTTTTTCAATACCATGCTGTTTTGATTACTATAGCTTTGTAGTATAATTTGAAATCAGGGAGCGTATTACCCCCACCTTTGTTCTTTTTTCTCAGGATTGTTTTGGCTATCCCAGGTCTTTTGCTGTTCCATATAAATTTTAGGATTCTTTATTCCTTTTTTGTGTGTGAAAAATGTCATTGGGATTGCATTGAATCTTTATATTGCCTTTGGTAATATGGACATTTTAACTATGTTTATTCTTCGAACCCATGAGCACAGAATATCTTTCCATTTCTCTAAGTTTTCTTCAACTTCTTTCAATAATGTCTTATAGTTTTCAGTGTATAGGTTTTTCACCTCCTTGGTTAAATTTATTCCTGGGTATTTTATTCTTTTTCTTGCAATTGTAAATCGGATATATTCTTGATTTCTCTTTCTGCTAGTTTGTTGTTAGTGTGTAGAAAAGTAACTAATTTTTGTATGTTGATTTTGTACCCTGAAACTTTACTGTAGTCACTATTTCTACTAGCTTTTTTGGTGGATTCTTTAGGATTTTCTATATACAGAATCATGTCATCTCAAATAACGACAGTTTCACTTCTTCCTTTCGAATTTGGATACATTTTATTTCTTTTCTTGCCTAATTTTTCTAGCTAGGACTTTCAATACCATGTCAAGTAAGAGTGGCAAGAGTGAGCATCCTTGTCTTGTTCCTATTTTCAGAGGAATAGCTTTCTGATTTTCACCATTGGGCACAATGTTGGTTGTGGGTTTGTAATACATGGCCTTTTGTATGTTGAGGTACTTTTCTTCTATACCCATTTTATTGAGAGTTGTTTTTTTAATCATAAATAGATGGTGAATCTTGTCAAATGCTATCTCTGCATCAATTTAGGTGATCATGTGAATTTTATTCTCCATTTTTTTTTTATCTCTTTTTTTTTTTTTATTGATGTTTTAATGGTTTCTAACATTGTGAAATTTTGGGTTATACAATTTTGTTTGTCCATCACCATATATATGACTCCCTTCACCCCTTGTGCCCACTTATTTGTCCATCACCATATATATGACTCCCTTCACCCCTTGTGCCCACCCCCCCTGCCCCTGGTAACCACAGTCCAGTTTTCTCTGTCCATGTGTTGGTTTATATTCCACATATGAGTGAGATCATACAGTGTTTGTCTTTCTCTTTCTGGCTTATTTCACTTAACATAATACGCTCCAGGCCCATCCATGTTGTTGCAAATGGGACGATTTTGTCTTTCTTTATGGCTGTTATTCTCCATTTTTTAATGTGGTGTATCACATTAATTGATTTGTAGATGTTGAAGCATCCCTTTATCCCTGGGATAAATCCCACTTGATCATGGTGTATGATCCTTTTAATGTGTTGTTGTATTTGATTTGCTAGTATTTTGTTGAAGATTTTTGCATCTATGTTCATCAGAGATACTGGCCCGTAAATTTCTTTTTTTGTGCTATCTTCATCTGGCTTTGGTATCAGGATAATGTTGGCCTTATAAAATGAGTTAGGAAGTGTCCTGTCCTCTTCAAATTTTTGGAAGAGTTTGAGAAAGATAGGTATTGAATCTTCATGCATGTTTGGTAGAATTCACTAAGGAAACCATCTGGTCCTGGACTTTTGTTTTTTGGGAGGTCCTTGATTACTGTTTCAATCTCTTTATTTGTGATTCATCTTTTCAGATTTTCTATTTCTTCTTGATTCAGTTTTGGAAAGTTTTATGATTCTAAGAATTTATTCATTTCTTCTGGGTTATCCAATTTGCTGGCATATGGGTTTTTCATAGTGGTTCCTTGTAATCTTCTGTATTTCTGTGGTATCCATTGTAATTTCTCCTTTTTCATTTCTGATTTTATTTATCTGAGTCTTCTCTTTCTTTCTTAGTGAGTCTAGGTCAGGATTTGTCAATTGTCTATCTTTTCAAAGAACCAGCTCTTAGTTTCATTGATCCTTTCTCTTGTCTTTTTAGCCTCTACTTCATTTATTTCCACTCTGATTTTTATTGTTTCCTGCCTTCGACTTATTTTGGGCTTCATTTTTTCTTCATTCTCTAGTTCTTTTAGCTATAGTGTTAGATTGTTTATTAGATATATTTATTATTTTTTGAGGTAGGCCTGTATTGCCATATACTTCCCTCTTAGTACTGCCTTTGCTGCATTCCGTAAGTTTTGGTATGTTGTGTTTTTGTTTGTGTCCAGGTATTTTTTTATTTCTTCATTGATCCAGTAGTTGTTTAGTAGTATGTTGTTCAGTCTCCACATATTTGTGACTTTTCCAGCTTTCTTCTTGTAGTTGATTTCTAGTCTCATACCATCATGGTCAGAAAAGATGGTTGATATGATTTTGGTCTTCTTAAATTTAAGAGGCTTCTTTTGTTTCCAAACATATGGTCTATCTTTGAGAGTGTTCCATGTGAACTTGAGAAGAAAGTATATTCTGCTGCTTTTGGATGAAATGTTCGATTTATATATCTAAAAAGTCCATCTGGTCTAGTGTTTCATTTAAGGCCCATGTTTGTTTGTTGACTTTCTGTCTGGATGATCTATCCATTGATGTCAGTGAAATATTAAAGTCCCCTACTATTATTGTGTTGCTGTCAATTTCTCCCTTTAGGTCTGTTAATAGTTGCTTTATGTACTTTGGAGCTCCACTGTGAGGTGGTGATGTATTAATAAGCATTATGTCTCCTAGGTGGAATGTCCCTTTTTTCATTATTTAATGTCCTTTCCTGTCTCTTGTTATCTTTTTTGGCTTGATATCTATTTTGTCTGATATAATTATGGATACACCCACGTTCTTTTGGTTGCCTTTTGCTTGAAGTATCATCTTCATCCCTTCGCTCTAAGCCTATGTTTGTCTTTAGAGTTGAGATGTGTTTCCTGGAGGCAGCATATTGTTGGGTCTTGTTTTTTCATCCATCCAGCCAATCTGTGTGAAAGTAAATTCAATCCATATACTTTTAGAGTGATTATTGATATACGAGGACTTAATATTGCCATTTTGTCTTTTGTTCTCTGGTTGTTCTATATTTCCATTATTCCTTTTTCCTTGTATATCTGTCTGCCATTTCAGTTTGGTAGGTTTTTGTGATTTTTTTCTCAGTTTCCTCTTTATGTTTTGTGACTGGCTCTGATTTTTCATTTTGTGGTTACGATGAGGTTTGTATAAAAGATCTCACAGATGAGATAGTCCTTTCTCTGCTGATAGCATCTATCTCCATTAGCCTATGCAGGTTCCATCCTTTTCCTCTTCTCTTTCTCCTTCTTCTTCTTGTGACAAATTATCCTTTTTTCTATTGTGAGTTTGTTACCAAATTGAAGAGTTGATAGTTATTTTTAATGCTTTCTTTCCCTTTAGATTTTATGTTATAATTATTTACAAACCGACTGTGATATAGAGTTTCAATTTTCTGATTCTGTCTGTCTATCACTTTTTGTTTCAGGTAGGAGGGCTCCCCTCATCATTTCTTGTAAGGCAGGTCTAGTGGTGATGAACTCCCTCAGCTTTTGTTTGTCTGGGAAAGCCTTTGTTTCTCCTTTATATCTGAAGGATAACTTTGCTGCATAGAGTATTCTTGGATGATAGATTTTGTCTTTCAACATTTTGAATACATCATTCTACTCTCTCCTAGCCTGTAGAGTTTCTGCTGAGAAATCTGCTAATAGACTGATGTGGGTTCTTTTGTAAATTATTTTCTTCTCTCTGGCTGCTCTTAATATTCTTTCTTTATCTTTGACTTTTGGCAGTTTTAATATAATGTGCCTTGGAGGAGGTCTTTTTGCATTGAGATAACTGGGAGTTCTATTAGCTTCACGTACTTGTATATCCAGTTCCCTCCCCATGTTTGGGAAGTTCTAAGCTATTATTGCTTTAAATAAGCTCTCTCCTCCTTTCTCCCTCTCTTCTCCTTCTGGGATACCCATTAGTCTTATGTTCCTTTTCCTGACTAAGTCAGATATTTCTCTTAGAATTTCTTCATTTTTAAAAATCTTAGTTCTCTCTTCTCTTCCACCTGAATCATGTCTAGATTTCTTTCTCCAAGCTTGGTAATTCTCTTTTCCGTATGGTCTGCTCTGTTTCCAGTGCTTTCTATTTCATTTTTCATCTCATTAATTGTGTTATTCATCTCCAGAATTTCTGTTTATTTGTTGTTTTTTGTTTTTGTTTTTGTTTGAGTTTCAGTCTCTTTGGTGAAGTACTCTTTCTGTTCACTAATTTTATTCCTGAGCTCAGTGAACTGTCTTTCTGAGTTTTCTTATAACTCATTGAGTTTCTTTGTGACAGTTATTTGAATTCTCTGTCAGTTTGATCACAATTTTCTGTGCCTTCAATTTTGGTTTCTAGAGTGTTGTCTCTTTCTTTCTATTCTACTCTGTTACTATAGTTCTTCATGGTGCTTGGGGAGTTGCTCCTCTGATGACACATTTGTGGCAGTAATCACCTTTTCTTATTTGGGTAAGGCTTTGTTTACCCTGATTCTGATCCGCTTATGGTTGTATTTGAGAGCCTGCACTTTCCACCCTCCACTGCCTCTGCCAGAGTTGTCGTCAGTGCCCTCCTTGTGCTGCTTGTGCCTCTGAGGTTGCTGGTGACTTGCTGGTTACAATGTTGCCACCAGAGTCACCAGACTATGAGCACCTCTGCTGCTTCTGGGGTGGCCTGTGTCTCGTGTTCCTCCACTGGCTCTCCATTTGCTCTCCACATGCTTGGGTGCTGCTGCCACATGCACCACTTGTGCTGTTGTTCCTGGCTTATCTGGGGTGGTGGCAGCACTGCTGCCAGTGGGACTGGGTTCATGGATGTCATTGCCATTGCCAGGGGCCTGGGGTCTTTTATGCAGCCCCCGCTGCTGATAGGGCTGTTTTCATGTTTACTACCACTGGGGATTGGGTCACAGGTTTTTCTGTGGCTCCTGAAGCCTCAGGTCACACTTGCCACCTGCCACTGCTAGGGAAGAGGTAGGGGCTGTGACATGAGCACCACTGCTGCTCCTGCAGCCTCTAGTTTCTGGCTCTGGTGGACTTTTTGAAACCTCAGGTCAGGGCACCGTGGACCCTTCTGGGGGTATCCATGTTTTGGATGTAACCCTTGCTGCTAGAAAAACTGGCACTGGAGTAGCTGTTGTCTGAGGAGGGGGAGGGGGCTTAGTCACTGGCACTGCTGTGCTTCCTGAAGCCTCATGTCATGGGCACCACCTGCCACCACTGGGGGAGGGGCAGGAGGTGAGCCACGAGTGCTATTGCTGCCTCCTGCAGCCTCTGTTCTTCAGCACTGGTGCACTTTCTGAAATCTCAGGTCAGGGCACCACCGCCACTGCCAGGGGTATCTGCGTTTTAGGTCGCTGCCACTGTGGGAGGTGGAGGCTGCTGCTCTCCTAGTTCCATTGCCTCCTGGAGGTCCAGCCCACCCACGTTCAGATGTGTAGATGCATGGATCTCTCAGGTGTTCTAGTGTCCTGTGCAGGGAGTTCTTTGTTGATCAGTGGATGTCTGACAGTTTGTAACTTAGAGAGAGAGACAATGGGAACAACTCACTCTGCCTTGATGCTGATGTCACTCCCCTACTGAGCTTTTCTAATGCACAGTTTCACAAGGTCTCACTTCTCTGAGGTCTGGCATCTCTGTTCTCATCTCTTGCTTATAATGGCAAGTGCTTCCTTACATTTTTTGATTCATGATGAGTAATGTCACACTTTCATCTGCTCCATGTTAACAGTTATTTGGTGAGTGTTCCTTACAATTTTTCCTTCTTTTTCCTTTTTTTACAGTAATACTTTCTATAGATCATGTGTTTCTTCCATTTGATTACTCACCTTTACAGCAGATGGGTTTTCCTGGAGGAGTTATTTCTAAGATATTTATGTGAAAATGTGTTCAAGGCAATATTACAGGGTATCACAGAGTTTTTATGTGAGTTTTTAAAATTTATCCAAGCAAAATGAAATGTCAGCTGTGGGGCTTTCATATACAAAATCTGTTTTCCTCCACAGCCAGAGTCAGACTTCTTCCTGCAAATATGATTTATTTGTGTATAATTACACAATTAGCTTCAACTCCCCTAAATTTTTAAACCAAGTGGTGTAAGGAAACTCCTGCCCACTTCATTCCCACTCTTGTGACCACAAAACAGATTATTCCAGTCTTGTCCCATGTGCACCTCTAGTCCATCTTCTCAGATTTCACCATCTCTTCCAGTTATTCTCTAGTTTCGCAGAACATAGAAATGGTGTTTTTGTTTCTCATTACACCTGTGGCATTTGGATTATTTCCAAGAGGAAGTGAATGTGTTTGTGTGCAAACTTTGGGCCACTGTCTTCAGTACCAAAATAATTGACTGTTTCTTTTAATCAAGGGATTCATTAAAATTTTGATAAATATTAGGATTGAGAATGAATTTTTAGCAATGGAGAGAGGGAAGTAGGGAGCAAGAGAGCCATATAAAGGCATGAGTTTTTGTGGCCTGTTATTTTTCCCAACCCAGGAATATTATTATTTTTTACCTGATCTGGTACAAATACTCATGCAGGAGACCTCAGGTAATTGGGGTGGGTAGGAAATGGTGCTCAAAAGGAGCCTCACTTCCAGGAGAGCAACATGTAAGCCTAATAAGCTTAGCAATGCACAAATTTCAGAATCAAAATACAACCCTTGTATTTTGGATCAATGTCTTGAAGGAGGGGTACCCTATCACACAGGTGAAGAAGCAGTTTACAGGAGATCTACCTCTCTTCTGGACTTCAAACCTTCAAGTAATCATTTTTTTAAGTCAACTTGATCGTGGTACAATATACAGTCAATAAAATTCAGATTATAAGTGTATAGTCCATGAGTTTTGACAACTGAAAACACCGTGTAACTACAACCCCAATTGAGACAGAGAACCTTTCTGTAACCCCAGAACGTCCCTCATTACACTCTCAGTCAGTGCTCCCATCCCCACCTCCAGGAAACCACAGATCTGATTTTTATCACCATAGCTTATTTTGGCTGTTCTAGAATCATTCTATTCCATAATAGAATCATTCTCTTTTGTGTCTGTCTTCTTTATCTCACCATAATGTCTATCAGATCCTTCCATGTTATTGTGTATGACCATACACGATAGTTTTTTATTGCTATATAGCATCCCGAGGTATGACTACACCCGAATTTCTTGGTCTGTTCTCTAGTTTATGGATGTTTGCATTGTTTCCAGATGGGCTATTATGAATAAAGCTTCTATGAACATTCTTAAAAATTCATTTTGTGGACATTTGTTCCATTTTAATTGTGTAAATATCCAGAAATGGAATAGCTGGGTCATATGGTAAGTGTATGATTAACTTGATAAGAAATTGCCAAACTCCATTCCAAAATAGTTGTTACCTGTTATGTTCTCACCTGGGGGGCCTGAGAGCTCCAATTGCCCATTTTGCTGGCACTTGGTACTATCAGTGTTTTTAAGTTTTGCCATTCTAGTCTGTTTACTTGAAAACCACAATTTTAACGCAGAGCAGGAAAGTGTGACTGTGGTCTCTTTGACATTCCTAGGAGGAGGACCCCGTGCTGGCCATGATCACCTACATAGGGCTGAGCCTTTCTCTGCTGTGCCTCCTCCTGGCAGCCCTCACCTTCCTGCTGTGCAGAGCCATCCAGAACACCAGCACCTCGCTCTACCTGCATCTCTCCCTCTGCCTCCTCCTGGCCCACCTCCTCTTCCTCATGGCCATCGACCAAACCTAGATCAAGGTACTGACCCTGTCTCAGTGGGCCCTCTGCCCTACCCCAGGGGGTGCTGAGTCCATGGATCCACGCTGTATTGGATACTGTAATAAAATGATCTTGTGTCTCGGGGAAGGTGAGAGGGGTGAGTAGCCAGTTTCACATTGACTGATGCAACTGGAAGACAAACCCTCTCTGATAACTCCTTCATACACTTCAGAGTCCTCCCCAGGGGCAAGGTGCAGGAGAGGCCCTGGGCCACCCCCCACCCTGACCTTCCCTCCTGGTGACACCTTCCTCCGCCCCCAGGTGCTGTGCGCCCTCATCGCGGGTGCCTTACACTATCTCTACCTGGCCTCCTTCACCTGGATGCTGCTGAAGGGCCTGCACCTCTTCCTCACTGCACGCAATCTGATGGTGGTCAACTACTGCAGTGCGAGCAGGTTCATGAAGAAGTCCATGTTCCCTGTGGGCTACGGGGTCCCAGCTGTGATTGTGGCCATTTCTCCAGCATCCAGGCCTCACCTTTATGGAACGCCCACACAGTAAATGCAAATTCCCTCTGTCATCTTCTCCAGCAAGACCATGGCCATCATAGAACCAACAGAGCACTTTACTTTTACCAGAATATGATAGGCAGAGAAAAACTTGTAACCACCCCAGAGATGTCTTCCTGGTGTCATGATTGTGTTCATTGAAGTGACTGTGTTAAGTCCTCAAGATTTAATTGTTTTAAATGTTAATTATATATTATGTTAATAGTTATATATTTATAAGATATTAACTGTGCATTATGTTAGTAACTATACACTAACATAAACAAATGATATATTAATAATTATCCAGCCCTGGTGGTCTAGTCATTAAGCTTTGGCACTTTCACTGCCATGGCCTGGGTTCAATTCCCAGTCAGGTAACCACACCACCCGTCTGTCGGTTGTCACATTGTGGCAGCTCCGTGGTGCTGTGATGCTGAAAGCTCTACCACCAGGATTTCAAATGGCAGCAGGGTCACCCATGGTGGACACGTTTCAGCAGAGCTTCCAGACTAAAACAGACTAGGAAGAAGGACCTGACCACCCACTTCCAAAAGAATTGTCCATGAAAACCCTGTGAATGACAGTGGAGCATTGTCTGACACAGTTCTGAAAGGTGAGGGGATGGCGCAGAAAGACCAGAGCAGGATTCCATTCTGCTGTACACAGGGTCACTAGGAGTTGGAATCCACTTGATGGCACTAACAACAAATACTAATAATTATAAATAAACATACAGTTAAAATAAATGAAGTGATTGTTTTTGATCTTTTACATTGGATTAATTTAAATATTAATTTTATATTAATGTCTGTATTATACTAATACCTATAATACATAATATTTCTTTGCATCTTATATACTAGTGAGTGTATATTAATATAATATTCATTGCTTTACTTGAGGGGACTGTTTTAAATCTTCTAGAAAGCAAATTGAAACAAAGGGATGACGTTGGTTTGTGTAACCTACTTCTCCTAATTCTAAAAAAAAATGGAGGATGATTTAGATGATGAAATTATTACCAAGCTAAGACTTATAATTACTTTTGACACGCAGTCACTGTCCTGAATATTTTCATGTATTATCTCAAATCATCCACCCGAGAACCTACTGAGATGGAAATTAGTATTGTGCCACTTTTAAAGATGAAGAAACTGAGGCAGAGAAAGATTAACTAACATGGTCAAGATTGCACAGCTGGTTGGTGTTAGAACTGGGATCAAATCCCATCTAACACTCACAACATACTCCTATACTGATAAAATTAATGCTCACCTGCATCAGATGAGCCCTGGACAGCTAGCCTTCCTGGATAGCTGAGCATAGAGGTCAGAAAACTTTTTCTATAAAAAGTCACAAGGTAAATATTTTTGGCTTTGTGGGCCGTATGGTCTCTGTTGCAGCTACTCAACTCAGCCCTTGAAACATGAAAGCAGCCATAGACAACACGTAATGAAGTGAGTGCAGCTGTGTCCCAGGAAAACACATCCACAAAGTCAGGTGGCAGCCCGACTTGGCCACAGGTTGCAGTTTGCCATAGTGGCTTTCTCTTCCATTCTTCCTGGTGGATCCACCTCTCCATGGTCCTCACACCTCCCTCCTCACTCTCAGTCCCCTCACTGGGATCAGATTCCAATTCTGTCATTTCTATCAGTGTGGCCTTGAGTTACTGCCTCTGTTCCCTTCAGCCTCAGACACCTGACCTGTGACGGTTTAAGTACCTATGTCCTCATCAGGAAGAGAGTCTGCAAAGCACAGGAGCCCTGCTCAGTACTGTGTCAGGGTAACCCTTACTTTTTATTTCTCTTCTGTCTTGTCCCAAATTTTTTCACCTTGCCTACACCAATTCATCCTTCATATCTCAGTGTAAACATGATTCGTTTCTCTCAGGGAACCTTCCCAACGCTCTGAGTCTCTACACCCCAGACTAGGCTATGGTTCCAGCTCTATGTTCTCACAGCTCCTCATACTCTGATCATAAAACTCATCATCTTGACTGTTTCTATTGTCTAATTGTTGACCTTCCACTGAGCTGGGACCTCCCTGAGGACTGAGGCCCCTCTATCTTAATCACAACTGGGGCTTCCAAGCCACATACAGATCCTGATACAGAGGAGATGCTTAATATTTGTCAAAAAACACACAAATTAATTAACTTATTGATTTTTTTCTTCTAAAAAACAAATTTCTATCAAAATTTCTGGACATCAAGACTAAAAAGAGCTCCTTAAATGAAATTTATCTTTTTTTAAACCACATTATTGAGGTATAAACGACATGTAAGAAGCCATACGTTTTTAATATATACAACCAGTGAGTTTGGAGATAAGTATACACCCAGGAAACCATCACAATTGGCAAGGGCATATACAAAGTTTCAGTTATTCAAGATAACTTCAGGAGAAATACTGTAGAGCATAGTGCCTATAGCTAACAATGTTCGGTAAGCTTAAAATTTTCTAAGAGTGTAGTTCTTATGTTACCGTTCTTAGCAAAAAGTAATAATAATAAAGGAGGCAGGAGAAAACTTTGGGAGGTGAGGATATGTTTGTTTATCAATTCTTGATCCACAAAAGCCAACATATTCTTGAATCTCTTTCATCTCTTTCTTAGATGTTGGCTCCACACACACGAAGGATTTATATGGGCCTTCCTTGGCCCCATCTGCACCATCTTCTCTGTGAATATGGATGACATCAGAGCCTCCTACCTGCCCAGCTGACCAGGTGTATAAGGAAGATTACAGGCAGAGTCAGCAATCGTTCCAGTTTGCCCAGGACTGCGGGGGATCCCAGGATGTAGGAGTTTCAGTTGTAAAACCAGAACTGAAGCGTTTCCTAAGACACGAGATTTCAGAGCTAAAATTTGGAAATTCCTATGCAAACCGGCACAAGTTTGTCACCCAAATTACAAGACAAGAAGGTGCCTGAGTTATCGAGTGTTAGGTCTGATTTTCTAGGACTGCTGTGAAATAGAATCTTCTCACCTGCTGGGTTAGGTGTTGGATGAGCTAGGAGGAAGGTTGAGCAGATGTGGAATGTATTTAGTATGCCTTGTGGGGATATTCTTCTGCAGATCAATTTGGCTTTCTTTCTGATGACCTTCTGGATCGTGAAAAACAAGCTCTCCTCACTCAACAGCGATGTGTCCACCCTCCAGAACATGAGGTGAGGATGGATCACAGGGTGCACACCATCCCCCCCACACCAAGCATGGTCCAGGAGCAAGGCCATATGGCCCCAAGCTCCTGAAGTCCTTTCACGGGGACTCTGAGGGGACTGGAGGAGAGAGGTGCACCCACCCTCCTTGGAAGCCAGCTCTGATACTGTAGTTTGCTGCTGACACCCAAGCCGTGGGCATTCCGTCCATCCATAACCCCCAGCGTGAAAGCACCTGAGCTCCACAGAGACTTGACTGTGTTCTGATAAACAGGAATTACTTTTGTGGCTCTATGGAAATGGTCCTAAGAACACTGATATCTTTATAACACACATAGGAAATCCCACATCTGTTCCCAGCACCCAGCACGCCCTTTCACGCCCACACCTCCACGCATGCTCGTCCCTCTGCCCTCTCCTACTCTTCCGCCTGATAAATCACATCCGTTTGCCACGTATTATGTCTTCTAAGAGTTTGGAGGTGTCCTTTGCTTTCATCAACTTTGCACAGAATTAAGGTCTCTATTCGGAGCAAAGGATGCTCTGGGTCAGTTCATGGAGAAGGTGAGCATAGGAACAGTACTGGATGGGACCAGGGCAGAAGTACATTGCACATCACAAATGGTATAAGTGACCATTTGTTTTCGTCCTTCTACTAGACTGTGAGGTCTGAGAAAACAGAAGTCTTGTCTTTGTTGTTGGTAATGCCCAGGCCCCAGCGCAGGGCCAGGTGCACAGAGGGTCCTCAGTACTGCTGGTTGAATGAAATTAGGGATC
>CM053548.1:119339-158723 GCA_028646465.1 Rhinoceros unicornis | reverse complement strand
CACTCAGTCAGAGGATCCATGGAGATGGAGTGGAGATGAGAATGGTTTGATTGTGTTGCTCTGGGTGCATCATGAGCCTCCTTCCTCCTCCCCAGGATGCTGACATTTAAAGCCACAGCTCAGCTCTTCATCCTGGGCTGCACGTGGTGTCTGGGAATCCTGCAGGTGGGTCCAGCTGCCCAGGTCATGGCCTACCTCTTCACCATCATCAACAGCCTGCAGGGCGTCTTCATCTTCCTTGTGTACTGTCTCCTCAGCCAGCAGGTACCACTGCCTGACTCCCACTCAGGACTCTGCCCATCTCACTCCTCTCAGTGAGCTGACCCAGAGCCTGCTTTGCCTCTGCAGTTCTGGGGGCAGTACGGGAAATTGTGCAAAGGAGTCAGGAAAACCAAAGGTGAGTCTGAGAAGTACACGCTCTCCAGCAGGGCCGTGTCTGAGGCCTCCAGACACAGTGTGGTAAGACCATGCACTGCTCCTAGGGCACTTGACTAACAGATCCGCTTGATCAGTACATGCCTCCCACATGGGACAACCCGGGTATACAGCAGGGGATGTCCTAGGATGGCCCACATTTGGTTTACTCCTGGACTCACTGAAGACACTTCCTGTCATGAAAGGAGGTCTTCCTGCACTTTTGTACTGTGTTTCTATGCTCACTTTGACCCTCGCACATGGCTACCTTATTCCCTTATGTGTAGAGCACCCACCTTGTGAGACATGGTCCATGTGCTTTTTAATTTTCTTTGGTGAGAAGATAGAAAACATTACTCATAAGCAGAGAAAGATACCATACTAAGCTCTATAGGCAGTAACTAATGATCTGAAGCAGCGATGCAGGTGTTTCTCAGAGACACAGCACCATCCTTTCTCCCAAGACATTCCATGCTACGCCTCTATAAAAAACAGTAAATGTATGGTATATACAGTCATAAAAGTAACATGAAATAAGTATTAAGTTGGATTTGAGACTGTCCTTGAAACCTGCAACCGTTCCTGGTGCTATCAGCACACACAAACAATGCAAAACCAGGAAGGAGAATCATAGAGGAGATAGAAGAGATTCTATCAATGTGAATCGTACCAAGCATTTGTATTTTGGGGGTTTACATAACTTTTTCTCATATTTTTCTTCACATGATCTTCATGTCAGCACTTGGAGGTAAGTATTATTATGTTCCCATTTGGTATGTGAAGAAAGTGAGACTCATGTGGTCTGTATTGATTGTCAAAGACTTGAGCCAATTCACTCTTTCTCCCAACTTTCATGAACCTCCCCCCAAACCTCCCTGGCAAGCCTTCTGCATTTCTCTCATCCACCTGCTCGTCTATCCTCTATAACTGGTCATTCCCAAATTCTCCACTCCTCAGAGGTCTCATCCTTCTAACCCTTTCCTGTTCCCAGCAGATGTTCCTACCAACTTCTTCAGAGGGAAAATCAAGTCACCAGGAAGAAGCAAGGTCAACGTTGTGCTCTCAAACACACCAGGCTTATGGCATCTGGTTCATTCTCTTCTCATTCCGTCTTGTTCCCACAGACAGACAAAAAGTGCTTCCTACTTTTTAAGGCTAATCCCTCTGCCTGTATTTGGTTCCTGACACTCTTGACTTCTCAATACCCTTACATTGTTGCTCACGCATTCTCTCTCTGGACATGCACACTCTCACCATCTCAACAGCATCCTCTCCACCTTCATTGCAGCAGGCTAAGTCTCTCTCATTACAAATATTAATGTGCATTTGATCCCTCCCTCTTCTTCCTCTATACACTCAAAACTGGCTTTGCCTCCTTCATTCCACCAAAACAGCTCTCTCTTAAGCCTCCAATGAGCTTCACATCACTGGATGAAGTAAATATCTGATCCTTTTAGCAGTATTGGATGCTGTGGTTACTGCCTCCATCATGAATCTTCTCTTTTTTCCCTGGCTTCTATGTCTCAACACTCCCTGAAATTCTTCCTCTCTCTCTAGATGAGCTTTCTGCATCTTCTTTAGATTTCATCTACTGTACCTGGCTTAGTTCTAGAAACACTTCTATTCTCACATTATACCTGCCACATAGACAATCTTGTCCACAGGGACTCAATGAGTCATGCAGGAAATGATGGTCAAATATATTTCTCTAGCACTGAATTACCTATGAGCCACAGACCACTAATTCCATTTGCCTACTTGGTACCTCCACTTACACATCTCAGAAGCAGCCCAACATGGTCATAACAGAACTTATAATTTTTTTCACCAACTTAATCCTCTTCAGGATTTCTCATCTCTTTGAGTGGCACCTTCATCCATCTCCTTGCACAGTCAGGAACTGGGAACATCCTTGACATTATCCTCTTCCCTACCCTGTTCCACCCCAAACAAATCCATGGCTAAATTGTGCTAATATTTCCCCCTTAGTAGCTTACAAATCTTTGTCGTTGACGCTGTCTCCATCACCTTCTCCCTAATTCCAGCTGCCGTCTCCCCTTGGCTAGATTGCAATATCCTCCTAACCGGTCTCTCCTCCACTCTTCTTCTTCCAATTAGTTTTCCACATAAAATTCAGAGTCATCTTCTCAAAACAAAAGTTTGATCATGTACCACCTTGCAAACTATCCCCCTAGTGGTTCCCCATTGCCACTGGGAGCAAGACCAAAATATATGATGTCCAATTTCCCCCACATCCTCACCAAAACTTCTTATTTTTTTTTTTTTTATACCTTAGTGGGTGTGAGATGGTGTTTCCACTATGGTTGTCATTTGCATTTTTATAATGTCTAATGATGTTTAGCATTTTTTCATGTGCTTATTATCCACTTTCATGTCTTCTTTGGGGAAATATCCATTCAAATCATTTCTACGTTTTTAACTGAGTTATTTCTCTTTTATCGATAGATAGTAATAATTCTATATGTATTCTGAACACAATCTCTTGTCATATATATGCTTTGCAGTTATTTTCTCCCATTCTGTGGGTTAACTTTCTACTCTCTTGATAGTGTCCATTGATGCACAGAAGTTTTTAATTTTGATGAAGTCCAATTTATGGATTTTTTTTGTTCACTTGTGCTTTGAGTGTCATATCTAAAAAATAATTTCATAAACCAAGGTCACAATGATTTGCACATATGTTTTCTTCCAAGGCTTTTATAGATGTAATATAGTTATTACATTTAGATATATGGCACATTTGGGGTAAATTTTTTAAATAGTGTGAAGTTTTTAATATGGTGTGAGGTCCACATTCTTTTGCATATGGATATTTAGTTGTCCCTTCATCAGTTATTGAAAAGATTATTCTTTTCCCCAATAAATTGCCTTGACATCCTTGTCACAATAAATTCACTATAAATGTAAGGGTTTAATTCTGGACTCTTGACTCTATTCTGTTCCTCTACCTTGGATACTGTAGCTTTGTAGTAAGTTTGAAATCGAGGAATTGACTCTACAAATTTGCTCTTCTTTTTCAAAATTGTGTCAGCTATTCCGGACCCCTTGAATTTCTGTATGAATTTTAAGATGTGTTTGTCATTTTCCGAGAAAAATTTAACTGAGATATTGATAAGGATTGTGTTAAATCTGTAGATCAATATGGGGGGGTACTGCCATCTTAATTATATTAAGTCTTCTGATCCATGAAAATTGAATGTTTTTCTATTTCTTTAGGTCTTCTTTGACTTCTTTTGACAATGTTTTATAGTTTTCAGTGTTCAAGTCTTGCATTTTAACGCAGGATCACTTTTACACCTTCCTTTTCAGGAGAATTAAATTAACAGCTAAAGCAGATGATCTTGTATCCTGGAAAATGAGGAAAATTCTGAACTGTGAACCTTTGAACAAAGAGTATAAAAAATACTTTCTCATGTTTATTACAAGCAGCTCTGCATGGCACCATTGTGGGAGAAAATGTGCAGGAAATATTTGACATTCAGTTGCTGGAGAATTGGGCTTTTCTCGTCCATACAGCATGGTCATCTCACTCCTAGCTGTGACACAATTCCTCAGTTGCCTCAGGTTAAACCCTCTGCTCTACAAACCTCTATTTCTACAAAGACGTCCTCAAATTGAAGATATATAATAAAGAAAACCAATCTCAATGACTTTCTTAAAATAGCATAAGAGAGGAAAATATTTTTCAAATTCCTGCATGTGCTGTAAATAATTAATCCAGTTGCCCAACTTTCCTGGTTTTAGTACCAAATGTCCTATGTCCCATGAAACACTTGGGCTACAGGCAAACGAGAAGAGTTGGTCTCCCTGCATACATGCTTCAACTTCTTCACTCTGTTTCTAAAGACTTCCTAATTTATTCATTCCAAGGTATATTTTTATTACACATCATGTGCTACACACAGATCAAGACAGATCCAATTCCTGATTTCACTGAGCTTACAAGTGAAAAATCATATTTCTTCTCAGTGTAAAATGTGAGCCCTGTGAATAGTGACTCTCCATATTTAATTTTATAAGCAGAGCTCTGGGAAAAAGTGTGTTTTAATACTACACACTATGTGAGGTGCCTTTGTGTATAACATAATTTCATCCTCAGCATGCAATCTAGGCAAAATCTAACGCCAGAGAAGTTGCACCTACAATAAATTCCCTGTGGGCTCCCACTGACCAAATCTGCATCAATTTGAACATGAAGGAAAATGGCTGTAAAAGATTATAACATATTAAACAAAAAATATCCAGGAATCCATAGTGATACCTAATAATCAACCAATAAATGTGGAAGAGATGATAAAATTACAATATCAAATTTTTTTTCAACGTCCAGTAAATGGTCACTAAAAGCATTGGGTGAAAGGCTGTTGGAGGACAGGACAGGCCCACAGTGCCAAAGAATCACCTCACAGATTACTGATTCATTACAATGGCCAAAATGTACATCTACAATGTGGAGATCTGACGCTCACCATCTGAGCTTAATGCTCAGGCTTATCGTCATCAACAGTGGGCAACCTGACATTAGATATCTCTTGATAAGACATGAAGTTACAACATCCCATTTGTGGTAAATAAAGAATTACTGACAAATCAACAACCTGAACCTAATCCAGACTCTAGACCAAGGGCTGACAAACTATAGCACGCAGGGCAAATGCTGGCAGATGCATGCTTTTGTAAATAATGTTTTATTTGAACACAGCCACACCCATTCATTGATGTATTGTTTATGGCTGCTTTCATGCTACAGTGTCAGAGTTGAGTAGTTATGACAGAGACTATAAGGCCACCAAGCTGAAAAAACATACTACCTGGCTCCTTATAGTCAAGCTTGCTGGTAGCTGTTCTTTCAGATCTAACTTTTAGTACTCGTGAAATACAGGGGACAGAAGAACAAGTTAAATGACATTAAAAGGAAACAATCCAGCAAGTCAAGAACTTGGGGCATTCAACAAGCCAATGGGCCTGGACTCTTCTAAAGTCAATATCATTAAAAAGTGACTGGAGGCTGCTCTAGATTAAAAGAGACAAAAGCAACATAATAATCAAATTCAACACCAATTTTAGTGGGACTCTGGTTCAGACATACAGCCTTAAAAGACATTTTGTAGGCAATTGGGGTGATTTAAGTATGTATAGGACATTAAAAGTTATTCTGCAATTGTTAATTTTCTTGGGAGTAATAATAGTAATGTGGTTATATAGAGAATATGCTTTGAAATCTTCAACATTTGTTGAACAAATATTGAAGAATGGAGCGTCATGATGTCTGCCAGTCACCATCAAATGTTTTAGCAAGAAAATGTATTCATGTGTGTATATAAATTGATAAACACTTTTTACTGTGGCACTGTGTTAATAATTGTCAAATGGAGGGTATATGAGTGTTTATTGCATCATTCTTCCAAATTTTCTCTATTTTTAAAAAGTATTGTAAATAAATGGTTTCAGAAATGCAAAGAAATGTAGTAATTAATTATTAATTCATTAAAGATATACCCCCATAACTTCCTAGATGTTCAGATCAAGTGCCTTTTCCTCTGCACAAAACTAATTTTGTGAATAGATATTTTCTTAAACTGTGAATTTGCATGGCTATATGATGATGGATTTAAACCCTAAAAGTTAAAAATATTAAAATTATCAATTTTTAATATTATTAAATTATTAAATATCAGGAGAAAATGGAGGCAATCTCCACATCCAGCTAGGGAATAGAAAATGGAAATGAGTATCACTCCCAAACTAACGGTAAGAAAAATTTATATAAATTTAAAAATCATTAATTTTCTTGAACCCATAAGAAACCTGAGACAACAGGACAACAAAATAGCCTAAAATCTAAGGAGAGGCAGGGTCGTCTGAGGAGAGCCTGTCAGGAGCACTGGCCCCCCTACAGCAGAGCACAAGAGGCAGTGGTCTGGGTGCCATACAAATTTCATCTAATTTTTTTAGTGAATTGCTAAGGGGCAAGTGTACCATGAAAGCATAGAATCTCTGAGGGAGAGGGAAGAATGTGCAGAGACCTTCTCTGAGATGCAGCCACACTGGGCAGATCTGCAACTGAAGGAGGAGCAATGAGGAAAGCCCTCTGGCAAAACAACCCCTCTGCAAGCACAGGATCACAAGGTAATATGAGAGTAAACTGAAGCCCAGGGCGCAAGGACTCCTGACCAGATGGATTCAAGCTCCCTCAAAACTAGCCTAGCAGAGGAACACTGGCCACATTTCCAGTAATAAATAATATATCCCTCAGTGTCTACTGTCCTACACACACTGTTCAGAATTCAATCAAAAATTATGAAACACAAAAAAAGCAAGAAAAAACAAGCCATGAAGAAATCAACAGAACCAGAGTTAAAGATAAACTAGCAGACAGGGAATTTTAAATAACTATGATTAATATGCTAAAGGATCCAGTGCAGTAGTTCTCCCCTTGGGGGCAATTTTGCCCCAGGGTACACTTGGCAATTTCTGGTGACATCTTTGGTTTCACAGCTGGAGGGGGACCTGCTGACATTTAGTGAGTGAAGGCAAGGTATTCTGCTCAACATCCTACAATGCACAGGACATCCTCAGCCACAACAATGCTGAAGTTGAGAAATTCTGCCCTAACTCCCTCACATTGTGCAGATGCTAAAAGCAGAGGTGTCTTCCTTTTCTCCATTAGAAATAGGAAATTTTCCACAGTAATGTATAAGGTGTAAAGAGAAAGTAACTATTGACAGGAAATTTCATATTCTCTTCTGTTATCCCCAAGGTTGAGAAACTCTGTCCTACTGGCAAAAGTGGACAACAGGCATGAATATATGGGAAATTTGAAAAGAAAGTAGAGGCCACAATTTATAATTTCATTAATAACATCCTTTTAGTCAAAATCCAAAGGCATAGAAAAAACTTGACAACCTTTACTACTGCTCAAAGTTTCTGGATAATATATATCACCATTAACAAAGCCTGAAGACAATATACTAAAATATTTGCAATGTTAATAAGAGATTAATATCTATAATGCACAAAGAACTTCTAAATTTCAATAATAAAAATGCTAACAAAATATTTGAAAGAGAAGTTATAGGTTATTAACAGAAAAAAGAAAATTGTTAATAAAAATGTAAAATTAAGGAAACTGAATTAATACAACAAGGAGCTAATATTGTCAAATATAGATTGTAAAAGTCTACAAGGTTGGATAACATTCGATATTAGTTAGACAGGGTGAAATGGATAATCCCATATGGTACCAGGGTAAGTTGATATAGACTATTCAGCAATTTGGTACTAGCTATGAGAATTTAAAATGCACATACTCTAAGGCCCATCAATCTCACTAATTTTAGTCTACCTTAGAGAAAAACTCCATGTTCACAGGAAGTTATTTACAAGGAGGTTTTTTGCAATAAATTTACAAGAGTGAAATACTGAAAAATATGCAAGCAATAGAATGGACAACAGTAAGAGTGAACCCTAGTGTAAACTGTGGACTTTGGGTGATTATGGAGTGTCAATGTAGGCTCATCAATTATAACCAACGTACCACTCTGGTGAGTGACGTTAATAATGGGGGAGGCTATACATATGTAGGTGCAAGGAGTATATGGAAAAATCTCTGTGCTTTCCTCTTAATTTTGCTGTGAACCTAAAACTGCTCAAGAAAAATTGTCTTTTTAAAAATAGAGCAATTTGGCTGAGGCCAACTGCTTCTCTTGTGGTTCCCATTTGCTCTCCTCTCCTGTAAGGTGCCCTTGAAACTACTAAACTAACACAGTCACCCTCACATTTTGGTTCTGAGCCCACCAGTGGGATGGAAGAATCCTTCCAAAGGACTGTAATCCTTGCCAAAAACATAGGCCTCTTATGGGTATTTAAGAGTGCACATCGATAGTAGTCACTCACTTCCCCCAAAAATTAGTAAATTACAAATCATCTATTCCTTGAGTAAAAATATGTATTTACAAATTAAGAGTAATGTTTTTCTGAGTTAGGAGAGGATTCTAAATTCAGTATTCTACCAAGAAACTTGGCCTCAATGCTTGGCAAAGTCGAGAATTTCTTGCAGTGCAGTGTGTTTGCAGATAATTGAACTCCCTACATTTGCGGGGAAGGATGCTTTCTCAGATGTAAAGTATCAGGACTGTTTTGAGTTGGTCATGCTTTGCAATTACTGCTACTCTTGCCTTCTAATTAAAATTTTATGTTAATTTTTTTAAAGTATGCAAGCATCCATCAATAAAAAATTGCAAAAAAATTGGGGGTATATCTGTATGAATAAAAAAGAATGAAAAACATCTCTTTATAGTATTGCTTCTATACTGAAATGAAGTATTCTCCAATCTATAGGTTAAGTGAGAAAAAGCAACTTGAAGTACAATATGCATGGCATTATTGTGTAAATTTTGATAAATGGTAAAATACTGTATTTTTTACAATTACAAAGTGAAGAGCCTAAGTTTGGGGGCATTGATTAAAGGGTAGGATAACTCCCTCTATAATGTCTAAGCTGTTTCAATAAGAATATATTATCACTAATGTAACTTAAAAGTTATAGGTTTTGCCTTGAGTTTATAAGGAAGAATACACATCCTATTCATAAGGAGATTTCTGCTGAACTGGGACATGGTTCAAAAACAAATTTGGCAGAATCTCTAATTTGTGGGGGATTATTTAAAATTGCAACATAAGCATATAGTACTTTGTATTTCACAATAAATAGATTGTAAAGAATCACAGGTGTCTTCTGGGTGTTTGGAAGAATAGTTAAACTCTTCTAGTAATTATTCGTTTTTGTTTTGACATGAAGATCAAAGAGAAAAACAGAAAAAGGCAACGCTAAAATATTTTTCCAGTTTTTTTGAGAAGTAATTGCATACACCATTGTATAAGTTTCAGGCATACAGCATGATGGTTTGATTTACATATATTGTGAAATGATTTCCACAATAGGTTCAGAATTTCTAAGGAAGAGCAGTAGTGTGGGAACACAGGCAGCCCTGGGGACCAGCCTCCCTGGGCCTTGTATGTGTGACTGTAGGAGCCGCTGGTCTCACCTCAGTGTGGGGGCCAGGATGCTCTGGGTGGAGGGGGAACAGTAAGAAGTGAGTATGCACGGACTCACCCTCTCCCCGCCCCTCCAGGAGGATTCAGTCTTAGGTTGTTCAGTTCTCCTGCTTCCCAGACACAAGCCCTGAGTCTGTATTATGTCATGGGCCTTAATTCTTCATATGAGGATAGGAGGTCAAGGATTTCACAGACAGGTGTGGGGTCTCTGCTCTCCTCCACCCTCAATATCATGTCCACATGTCTGTCAAATAACCACCTGTGCATCCACTTCAAATTTTCAATTCCTCCTTCAAAACTAAAATATTTACTAATAGGGAGCATTTTAACAAATTAGAGTTCAACTATAGTAGGAAAATCTATGGATCTGTGAAAAAAAATGGAAGGAATATATTCATACGTACATAAAAAGAAATATTTTCATGCGAAAATTCTAGTCACAGAATGTTACACATAGTTAAAACAGATTTTTAAAATATATATAGAAACAAAAACATGTAGATGAATATTTAGAAAAATTATTGGGTGCATTACAAAGTGTAAGTCATGAGAACCTTTGTAACGGAGAAAGAAAATACCTGTTCACATGGGCCTGTGGACTGCAGGGTCAGCTTTGTGATACAGGGGAAATTTTTCATGTTCTGCTGCATGCATACATTGCTTAAGTCATTTAAAAAGAGAATACTCATATATTTCTTATGATGTAAAAAAGAAAAATAAAATTCTAGGTTGCTACAAAGCAAAAAGAAAGACATCTACATATGTGGAAAACTAGCCACTTCTCACATGAAAGTGTTCACATCTATAGGGGACATCTTCTCTGGATTATGGAGGCAATATATAGTTTTTTCTTGGAGTGTTTGTATTTTCCAGACCAGTTACTCTGCCCGCAATCTCTCTGCCTGGAAACCACTAATTCTCCACAAGGCACACAATATCCATTGGACTGGGGCGAGGAGGAGGTGCAGAACCAGACCCAGTCACCCAGTATGATGCTTTCACTTCACTGCTTGAAAATGTCGAGCTGCTTCCTGAAGCAGAGAGTATACAGCAATTTTCCCAACATACAGACCCCCTGAAAACAAGCCACTCCCCCAAAAATTTATAAACAAAGCCCCAAGCAGTATTCTCAGATTCACCTTCTACCACGCTCTTGGGGTGTTTCAGAGCTGGGAAATTTAGCTTGTACTGACTGGGGTTTAAATACTGGCTCACCACTTGGCTATTTATTTCACCTTAGACTAATTATTTCCTGTCTAGATGTCTTAGCTTCCTCTTCTCAAAGCCTTCTCATTATGTCCCCAAGTCTCCCAGGCATCGCTCCAGATTTTCCCATCCAGGTCTTCTGAGCCCCCACCCTCTTCCCGCCATCAGTCTTTCATGTTCTCTCATCAGGGCTCCTCACCCACAGATGCCCCTCTGGCTGGGCCCTCCTGGCCCACAACAGTCTTCCCCATTCTCTGACTCTCTCCAATTCCTTTCCAGACTCTCCATTCTTCCAATTTCTCGCACCAACCATGCATGGAACTCCAATGTCCTGGGTTCTCAGAATCCCCAACACCCAAGTGTTGGATTTCTGAATCGTGTTCCTGGATTCCTCGATGAATGGTACTGCGATTTCAATTCTTCTTAGTACATATGCCCTGTCTCCCATTTCCACGTACAGGAAGAAAGGATTTCTTGTTCCCAGGCCCCTCTAGTCACAAACTTCCGGTTTCCGGATTCGGAGGATACCACCCAGCAGGAATCAGCCGCAAGAGGCTGAATTCTACTTCAAGTCCTGTTTCTCCGCCAGACCACACTGTTCACTGGGACTTGGGGGTGGGGGGGGCGCTGCTCTTAAAAGATTCTGAAGTAGGGAGTGGAGGGGAAAGCTGTCTGATCTCAGGATATTCATTGCAGAATTGTAAGAGGGAAAGTCACAAACCACTCAAATGATCCATCAATAAGAAATGACAAAATGAAAAATGATTCCAATTTTAAAGAATGCTGGCCCACAACCACAGAGACTGAATTACTTCTCTCTATATTGACACAGAAAAATCTCCACGTAAAATGTAGAGAGAATAAGTTGTTGGGTCTTTTATACTACAATACCATATATTTCTGAAAGTTGATATTTATTAACATTTGAACTTAAAAGTTCAAATTCTAAAATATTTTTTTTAAATATATGTATATTTGTTTAACTTACATAATTAAAATATAGATTCCATGTTTAGCAAAATAAATTATATTTTTATGATAGTTTGCTTCTTTTAAGGGGGGGTGAGATCAGGGTATGAGCAATCAGATATCTCTTGTGTTTGAGGTACTATGATTTTACAAAAAGAATGTATTCATGTTTTGCTTGTTATCAAAAATAAATTAATTTTTAAAATAAAGTGCCCTATCAAGGTAAAGGCAAGAAAACAGTTGTTGAAAGAAGTCTAAGGCATGACATATTCCAACCCTAATTCTTAACATATGCTCTGCCCACAACCCTTCTTGAAACTCATTATGCAAACACAACATGTGGTATCTTTTCTTAAATTGCAGATCTCAATTCAGTAACCATTAGGCTTTTACCTTTGTTTAGGAAGCAAGAGTCACTGTAGAGAAACCTCATGGTCCACTTGCTAAATATTCACTTAAAATACTTTGAAAAGAGATACAGGAATTGGCTCACAATTCTTTCCTCCACCTCCAAGCCCAACCCAATGCAATGAGAAAAGAAAAAAAACAGGTACGTGTGCTTGAAAGAAAACACAAAACAGTCATTATATCGAGATCACATAATTGTCTACCAAGAAAACTTTAGAGAGTTCACTGAAAAATTCTGAGAGTTCAATGAGATGCCTACAGCAAGATCAACAAAAACAATTCAATGGTTTTTCTGTCAAAGGAAAAATCAATTTCAAAATACAATAGGAAAAATAGTTTAAAATAAAAAAAATTAAATCTTTCAAAAAACCTGGGAACAATTCTACAAGAAATGCATGAAGCCCTCGAGGAGAAAACTGTAAGTGTAAAACTGAATGAAATCATAACCTACATGAAGAGAGAGTTATACTGATGGGGTGGGGAAATCTTAATATTATAAGGAAGCCATTACTTCCAAATTAATCTACACAATCAATGCAATCACCACCCAAGTTCCAAGACATTTTTCATGGAACTTAGTAAACTAGCAATAATGTTTATATAGAAGAAAAAATATAGAAGAGGCAGCACAGCTGTAAAGAATCATTAATGATCAAGTTTTCACATTTGCCCATTTCCTACCCTCTGCTTTGACTAAACTTTTGACTAAAAGTTGACTAAACTTTTATCAGCTTCTCTCTTTCCTATAGGCCCCTGAACTCTGCTTACCCTGAAGCCTGAACAAGTACAAAAAAAGTGGAACAAAAAACGTGGAACTGCTCCCCCTTGTCATGTTCTCCTGGGAATTGACTGCCCACAGCGAGACTCTCTCCCTGTCAGACCCCACTGGTCATTTCCCGTATTTGTGCAGCTTCCCCTCCAAAGATTCTGCTTATCTCTGCCTGCCTCCTCCTTTAGTCTAGAAGAGAAGAACATTTTTCTGTATGATTTTGAAAGACTCGCAGAGTTCTGAGATTGGAGCACTTTCCCTAATGTAATAGTCTTGCTAATTAAAGTCTCTTCTATCAAGGTCCAGATTTGGATTTATTTAACATGGAATACAGATATTTGCCTCATAGGAGCTATAAAATCACCAACACTATAGCATTTTTTAAAGTGTGGTGTGGTTCCTGGAATAGAAAAAAGGATCAATGATTCAGAATAAAGAGTACATTATATATAACAATCTATGGTCAATAGAAATACAATCTCAAAACAATGTGTGAAAGATGGCATGTGAAATCAGTATAGAAGCAATATTCTTTCAATAAATGGTGTCAGGACAACAGGATATTCATTTAGAAAAATATTATTTACTAAACAACCTCCAGGTACATTAAAATCTACCAAAATTATTAAGTTACTAGAAAATGAAGGACAATAGCCTAGACAAGAACTAAAGGAAAAATCCATACAGTAAATAATGGAAAAACTGGACCAAAATAAAATGTAAAGTTTATGGTGACACCCCCCTCAATTTCCTTTTTATTCCAGTTGTCATGGGAATGACATTTACCCCATTTATTTCAGTGTGAGCACAGTCGTGCAGCATCATTAAGTGAGACTGAGTTCCAAGACACTCCTGTCCATGGCGATCGGAAATTGTGCAGTGAACAGGGTGTGCACATCTTCCCAGACCCAGTGCCCAGCGTTTGACTCTGACTGGTGGCATCCTTAGTATCCATCCTCCCTGACAGCACGGTTACTGCTTCCAGTCCCTGGGGGCAGCCCTGAGCTAGGCTAGTCCATTAGCAATCAGATTCCCATTTGGGGGACAGCTGGATTGTATGTCAGGCTAGTAATACACAGGCTCTTCAGGTTCCTGGGGCTCCTGTTAGGGGTGGGAGAAGGGTTGAATCAAGGGAAAACAACTGTGATTGTTAACATAGTTTAATGTAAAAATCTGCATTTGGAAGGAGTAACCTGGCCTTATTTTCTGTCTTAAAACCCCAATTGGTGTTGTGGGGTTGTGCTTCTTTATTCTTTTAACCCAGTGAAAATGGATGATCTTGCTCTAGGGGAAAATTTAAGTCTTCAAACAACGAAGTCCCAGCTTTCCCTTATGGATCAGAGGAACCTTAGAGACCTAAAATTGTTAAGATAGTTACTTCCAATTTAGCTGCCCCTCAAATTCAAGTGAATATTTTCTCATCTCCCCTTATCTTTCACCAGAAATAAAGCAGGTGACTGGGTTTTCAGAAAAAAGATAAGTTATGGTGACATAATCAGAGTTGGAAGACGTGTGATACGATAAAAGTTTTGCATTATTTTTTTAAATGATATATAGGCGTAGATACCCACAACACATATACACACATCAAATACACAAATACACTTTTAAATCCTTAAAATCAGTAAGAAAAATACAACCAAAAAAATAGAATATGTGCAAAAGATATAAGCAAATAGTTCACAGAGAGAACCATGAAAATACAGAAATATATGAAAACTTCAATTAAACTAGTAATGAGAGAAGTACAATTGATATGATATTAAGATAAATTGTTTGCCAATAAAATTGGGGAAAATGAAAACATTTGATAATGTATCATTTCAAGATTCCAAGACATCTGTGATCCCTAAGCCTCCTAACAGTTAACTACTAAGCTTATGGAATCATAGAATTGTAAAGTAGAAAGGCACTTCACAAATCATCTAGTCTGGCCTTGTTGTTCTGTGGAGGGAGGAACCTGTGCATACTGAGAGAGGCTGGTTTATATTCTTGAAGTCTTTGACTTTTATCCATCCATAAATACATAATTAACATACATTCCTGGCATTTTTAAGTTTCTCTATCTTTCTTCTTCTATTAATTTCCTTCTAAATGAGATAAATAATTGACTAGAATATGGAAGTCACTTAAGCTACAGGGCAACAAAATTTTTCATGTTAAAAATAAAAAATAAAAGAGTATTATAGTAGTGTTGATTGGATATGGGAAATTTATCCTCTTCTCTACCACCTGGGTAATTTCATAGGTCCCATTAGATAGAAGTGGGGCAGAAGTCATGACAATGCAAAATGCATGTGCTCTACGACCCAGTATTTGAACCACCCAATACCTATTCTAGGGAAATTTATAAATGTTCTCCCCAGGGTGTTTTTGAGACATTCACTGCAGAGTTCTTATAGCAATGAGGAATAAGAGGCCATCCTAATTTGCATCAAAAAAGGGAAGGGAAAAATATAATTTATTTATATTGTGTAATCTAAATATATGCAACAGCAGCCAAACAGAAGGATAGGGAACTACATGTACGACATGCAAATACTCTCCAAGAAATATTGTTGACTGAAGGACCACTTGAGAACAAAGTGCATAGTGTGAAAACTTCATGTTAACACATAACTACAGCTAAAGTAAATATAAATATTTCATATATAAAACAGCCATAAGAAGACTCGGAAAGGTGCAGAGAAAGCAGATAGCACAGGGACCCTGTGACCCAAGGAACTACACAATGTGAATTCTGAGAGTTTTCTTTTTGCCTCATATATCCCAGAGTTGGAACTGAAGAAGGTTGCAAACCAGAAATACCAATGGGTGCAGATTAAAAAACTGTCCCCATAAAAGCCTGCCCTCCTTTGCCAAAAGACCAAGAAAGGGGCAGCCTAACACAACAGAAAATACTTCAACAGTAACTGCCCTACTCCAACCAATCACCACAGAAAAAACTGCGGCCCCACCCTCACCCTCAACAGCAAAGATCAAGTGGGAAGCCCTGACCCCCACCCTCGCCCAGCTGTAATGAAGCACTCCTCCCACCCCTATGGGGTTGCAGCAGAGAAGGAGCTGGGACTTGCATCAGGCCCATTGGTAAAAGCCCCTCTCTGTGGTGTCAGTGGAGGCCCTGTGGGGAGGCATCTCCACAGCCCCAAGTCGGGTGGTATAAGCAGAGGCCTGGATGTGAGTGAGAACATCCACCCCACCCGGCAGTAACCAGGTAACCCTTCCCAACTGGGGAGTCAGTGGAGCCCAAGTGGGAAATCTGGATTCCACCCTCACTTGCAGCAACTAGATGGCAGCTTTTCCCCCACTGGCACGATGTCAGAGGAGTCAGCCAGAACAGAATATCTTAATAAAATGCAGTTTTGAAACATAATACCTTAAAAATCTAGGACACGGTCAAAAATCATTGTCATCCCAACAACCAGGAAACTCTCAACCTGAGATGACATAAGTGTTAGAATCCTCTGACCAAGTATTTTAAGGCACCTATCATGAAAAATTTTCCAGGGAACAAGTACACACGAACTTCAGAAATGAGAAAATAGAAAATTTCAGCAGAGAAATAAAAAACCTTGACAAAAACATATGATATAAAAAACACTTAAATGGAATTTTTAGACCTGAAAAATACAATAACTGAAATGAAAACTCTACTGGATGAGCCTAAAAGCAGAATGGAGACAAAAGAGGAAAAAAGGTTCAATAAACTTGAAGACAGAACAATAAAAATTACCCAATCTGAACAACAGAAAGAAAACAGACTACAAAAAAATGAAGAGTCTGAGGGACATGTGGGACTATAACAAAATTCTAATATTTGTGTCACTGAATTCCAGAAGGAGACAAGAGAACGTGGAGCTAAAAATTGTTCAGAGGAATAAATGGCTAAATATTTCTCAAATTTTCCAAAAGACAAAAACATATAGATTCAAGAAGCTGAGGAAACTACAAACAGGATAAAATCAAAGAAACCCTCACCAAGATACATCACAATCAAACTTTGGAAAACTAAAGACAAAGGAAAAAATCTTGATAGCAGTGAGAAAGAATGAAACCTTATCTATAAAGGAAAAGCTATTTGAATTACAGCTAATTTCTCATTAGAAACCATGGCCACCAGTGCAATGTAGCACAACATTTTTCAGATGTTTGATAAAAAGAGTTGTCAGTCTGGGATTTTATATCCAGAAAAAATATCCTTCAGGAATGAAAGGGTTTTTTGTTTTTCAAGTTTTTCTGATAAAATTTGCTTTTTCCCAAACATTAAATGACACATGGTATTATGGACTGAATTGGATCCCGCCAAATTCGTATGTTGAAACCCTATGTGACTCCCCCATGCGACTATATTTGGAGACAGGATCATTTAGGAGTAGTTAAGGTTAAATGAGGTTCCAAGGGCAGGGCCCTAATCCCATAGGATTGGTGTCCTTATAAGAAGAGGAAGAGACACCAGTGATCTCTCTCTCCCCCCCACAAACACACAGAGGAAATGCCACATGAAGACACAGCAAGAAGGCATCCATCTACAAGCCAAGAGATAGGTCTCACCAGAAACCAACCCTACCAGCACCTTGATCTTGGACATCTAGCCTCCAGAACTGTGAGAAAATTAGTTTCTGTTCTTTAAGCCACCAAGTTTATGCTATTTTGTTATGGCATCCCTAGAAAACTAATACACGTGACTATGTAGAAAACAAAGAAAATGTTAAAAATTCAAACAAAGAAAATCACCATAATTCCACCACACAGACTACTGGAAAATGTAGGGGGTATGTTTTTCTTCATCTTTTAAAACTTAAAACTTAAAACTTTAAAAAAAAAAACTTAAAAAAAAATATCAGAAGTATTTTCCTTTATCAATAAATAGTAATCTAAGACTGTTTTGATATTGTTGAAGAATAAAAAGCTACAGTTTTATACCTACCAATATTTAGGGATGATGGGTTAGCATGAAGGTGATTTTTGTGGTGATAGGATGTTATATATCATGATTGCAGTGACAGTTACAGGCATGCACATGGGATAACATGACACAAAACTATTCACACACACTGTGCCAGTGTCAATTTCTTGGTTTAGATATTGGACTATTCTTACATAAATGTAGAACTTTTACAGGAAACTGGGTGAGGGATACATCAGACCTCTTGGTATTATTTTTACAACTTCTGTGGATCTATATTTTTTTTAAATAAAAAGAGAATAATAAAAAATTTCTTAAAAATAAATGTCTATTAATAGATAATAAATAGATACCTCTGTAACTCTGAACTAAGGCCATCATGGTGGCAAAAAGACCAGTAGACTCATTCTTTGTTTGGGGAGGTATTTTTTAAAAAAAATCACATCTTCCTATATCAAAAAGCTTTTAAAACCACCCTCAAGGAGGCTTTCATAACAAATACTGGTGATGCTGTGCAAATACTTAAAAAATAGAACTGTGAGATTCAGAGAAGTTAATCATTGGGCAGATTAAGGGGAAGAAAGCATCCAGACCGGTGGTTTCCTAAGTCAGCTCATTCAGCACAAGGCATATTTAAAACAAGAAGTCTTTTCACACACACAGACCAAGGTCAGACGTCCTCCGTGGCTGGGCTTGCTGGACTCTGCACCATGAGAAACAGATTTCTAAGGTTGCTGCCAGGTAGGAAGAATTATAACAATAGAGATAGAAGACTAAAGCTATCTGGGAACTATCCATCCAATTTGAGAATATTCTCCATTCTGTACTTGATTTCTGGCTTGTTTTCTAACTATCTCTGTAAGGGAGAGCACGGAAGAAATGTTAAAAAAGATATTAGCTCCATCATATTTAGTTCTCAAAGGATAAAGTCAATGAAACTTATTCCTAGGGCAAAGGTAGAGACTTAGAGATTTCTCATTTTACTGCCTGTAGTTTTCCAGGTTCTCCAAAAGCAGAACCAATAGGATGTATATATAGAAAGACAAAGAGATAGATTTATTTTAAGGAATTGGCACATGCAATTGTGGAGGCTGGAATGTCTAAAAGCTGCAGAGCGGGCAGGCAGGCTGTAAACCCAGGGAAGGCTTGATGTTGCATCTTGAGTCCAAAGGTAGTCTGGAAGCAGAATTCCCTCTTCCTCGGAGGAATTCAGTCTTTATTCTCTTAAGGTCTTCAAATGATTCGATGGGGCCCATTCACATTATGGAGGGTAGTCTGCTCTACTCGCAGTCTCCTAATTTAAATGCAGATATTTCCAAAAAACACCTTCACAGCAAATCTAGACTAGTGTTTGACCAAATATCTGGGTACTGTACACTGGAATAATTAATATATAATATTTTTTTCAGAAGAGTAGATAACGAAACTCTCTGAAAACTCTAATGCACTAAGAAATACATCATCCTTTATTCTATAGGCTTTCTGTGGGTCATGGAATGATTTGAAGGACAAGAATAGTAAATTAGTAAAAACTGATATCAGTGAGGTCAGCTTAATTCTGAATAGTCTGTATTACCTTCAGTGCTTAGGATAGTACCTGCCACCAAGTAGGTTAGGTTTTTCTTCTGTGTTGTCCTCATTGGTTGTATCTTGTTTCCTGGGTTTTATAAAAATAGCCATATTTTGTATCATCTGCTTTGTGGAACATGATTTTTTTTAAGCTGGGCACATTTTGGAGGGTCCATTGTACCAAATTATGTGGCCATTTAAAAGCAATAGAGAGCAAAGTTAGTTTCTTCCAGATGTTTATGTTTTTAGGTGTCTGTGTACAACGTGCTCAGCAGACTAAATGACCTTATTCATATACATGGGACATTGGGACTCATCTGATCCTGCTCTGGTGCCACACTTTAGAAAACAGAGGCGTGGTTGACGGGGCACCTGAGGCATGGAACACCTGCACCACTTTCCCAAGGGGCAGCTCCAGGCTGGTTTGGCCTCAGGCCGTCTGGGCCTGGAGCCTGGCCCTCTGCAGCACTGGACAGAGTCATAGGAGAAAAGGACATTTCGTGGGCAAGGAGGGAAGAGTAGGGGTCTAGGACTCTACCCCTGAGAGGACCAAGGTGATTCTGCCTGACCCTGGAGTCTGACCCAGACACAGTGGGTCTCAGGTACCAGAAGGTCATAGAGGAGCCGGAGAGAAATTCTGCTCTTCATTATCTTCCTTCACTCTTTCTTTCCCTTTAGCCGACGTACGTTGTCTGTTTACTCTGTGTCGGGCTCTGTGCTAACCCTTTGTTAGTCTTCACTAGTCTACAAGCAGAATAAAGCTCCTCCTATTACGCTACCATTTCCCCATTTTGCAATGGAGAAAGTGTGGTTCACACAATGGGTGGTGTTCCCAAAGCCACACAGCCACCACGTGGACGTCTGGGATGCAGACTTGAGCATGTCCATCTCCAAATCCATCCTCCACCAGTGTCTTCTGTCACCTTACACAGAGTTGAACTGGTAGCACGGCCATAAGAGGAATTCATCTTTGTCTCTGCCTAGGAGGAAAGATCCTAAGTGCACACAGATCTGAAAAGATTTTCAGAAAGTTTTTGGTCACATGATTGGGATGACAGACCCTAATAGGTAAACTGGTTATTGCCTGTAAAGTAGATTTCATTCCTTCAACTCATAGTGGTTTTCACACCACAAAACTTGCTGCTGTCAGTGACTCATTTCTCAGGACTGGACTGGGAGACAAAGGGGGAAGGCTGTGCCCTCAGTGACCTACAGGAGGCCAGGAGCTCAGCTGGAGGAAGCACAGAAGCTGTGGGCGCTGCACCTGGAGAGTCCACTCACCAGGAGAGGGTGGCTCCACCTGCAGGCTCCTTAGTTCTCACTTGTCACCTATCATCAGCTCCCCCCTCTGGATTCCAGGGCTCCACGCCCTGCTGATAGCACTGTGAGCTAGGGCTCACACTTCAGGCTGTCTGACCCCAAACCCACGATATTCTTGTGTGCCCAGAAGCGTGTACTCTAAACAGGGGGGTGATCCTGGAAGAGAAATCATCAAAGCAGATTTCCGCCATCTCCAGAGAACAAAGAACCTGGGTCTGGGCAAAGGCACTCCAATCTGAGGACTTTCTCCTTCAGATTTCCCCCCTCCACTGGGAGAGGTTGGAGTTCCTAAGCTGGGTCCCTGTCATCAGCTGTCTGCGTATATTCTGTCCCCTTGCCTGTAACACCTGAGGTTCCACAAAGGCTACGTCTCTTGGTGGTTGTGTCCTCAGGAAGTCCCAATAATGGGAGAGAAAGACTTAGTCCTCAATTCTGTATACAGTACGGGAGCCTCTGGAATGCTTCTGGAAACTGGTGGGCTGCAGGGCCTGAGCCACCTCCCCAGGAAGCAATGGCCAATCACAGAGATTAAAATTGGATCTTGACTCTCCTCTCTTTGTCATCTCTCTGTTTTTCTGCCCCAGGACTCTCAGTGCTGCTGTTGTGGCCATTAGGAGCTGCAGCCCTGAATGCTGGAGGTGAGTCTGCCCAGCAGCCCCATTCTGACATAAGCTGGGGAGTCCTTCCTGGAGGCTGGGTCTTCTTGCCAACAAGGTGGGGAAAGGAGGCTTATTCTGCAAGTGAGGCTCAGAGATGGTTCTCTGAAGATAAAAGAAGCTGTTTCTTCCTCTCTAAATGTCTGGAATTTCTTGTCTCTTCCTCTTCCCATGGCAGCCATCGCTCCCCTTCTCTCCTCTTGGATCCCCAGCTGTCAGATGGCTTCACCCATTTTTTGAGCCTTCTGACCATGATGTCCATCCCCACTGCTTCTGCCCCCACAGCCTGTGCTCGCTGGTGCCCTCCGAACCCTCCATGTATCAATGCCAATGCCTGTCGCTGCTTTCCAGGATTCAGTTCTTTATCTCCAGATGTCGTCACCGGCCCCTTGAAGAATTGTGAAGGTACAGAGTTTGGGTGTGGTGGAAATACACACAGAGATTGTGGGGTGTCCAGAGTTCTCAGCCCTGAGAGCAGCACAGAAGCACTTTGTCAAGGGTGAGAGAGGAGACAGGGCAGGGGAGGGTTGAGGGAAGTGAGCATCGGGTTTCGTGATCAGTAGTAGAGTGTTGAGAGCTTACACAGTGGAGCTGGGCTACGTGGGTTCAAAGCCTAGCTCTGCCACTGACTGTATCTCTGACCTTTAGGAAATTATTTCTCCTCTCTATGCCTCAATTTGCTTGTCTGTATATTAGGGATAATCATTGTACCTACCCCACATCAATGGTGTGAGATTTAATATTTAGACTAGTACGGAGCAAATTGTTAACAAATGTGAACTATCGTCATTGTTAGTGCTGTTATGATTATTACTATTGTTCTCATAGCACAAAGAAAGGGGAAGAATAATGGCAGAAACAAGAGGAAAGAAGCACCCAGGGCCTGGAAGGTCAGGCTCTCCTACTAGAGGGAGCTCACCAGGAACTCCTGCCTGACTTACGGTTGTGGTCTCCCACCTCGTCCTCACAGTAAACCCGTTAGGCAAGCACAACTAGGATTGTGTTTTTTCCCCACCTTTACTCATTTCGCCCACTCCCTACCTCAATCCCTGGCAACAACCAATCTGTTCTCTGTGTCTATGAGTCTATGAGGTTTATTCTTTTTAACTCCACATATTAGTGAGATTATACAATATTTGTCTTTTTCTGTCTGACTTATTAAACTTAGCGTACTGCCCTCAAGGTCCAGCCATGTTGTCACAAATGGCAGGATTTCCTTCTCTTTTATGATTGAATAATATTTCACTTTATATATATACTTTTTTGTTATCCATTCATCCATCAATGGACACTTAGGTTGTTTTCATGTCTTGGCTATCGGAAATAATGCTGCAATGAACATACGGGTGCTGATACCCATTTGAGACATCGATTTCATTTCCTTTGAATAAATATCTAGTAGTGGAATAGCTGGATCATATGGTAGTTTTATTTTTAATTTTGGGGGGAACCTCCACACTGTTTTGCATAGGGACTGCACCAACTTAAATTGCCACCAACAGTGCCCAAGAGTCCCTTTCCTCGACATCCTTGCCAACATTTGTTATTTCTTATCTTTTTGGTAATAGCCATCCTAATAGTTGTGATGTAATATCTCATTGTGGGTTTAATTTGCTTTTCCCTGATGATTAGTGGTGTTGAGTATCTTTTCACCTACCTGTTGGCCATTTGGATGTCTTCTTTGGAAAAAGGTCTACTCAGATCCTCTACCAATTTTTTCATTGGATTATTTGGTTTTGTTTTGTTTGTTTGTTTGTTTCGCTTTGTTTTTTTGCTATTGAGTCGTATGAGTTCCTTGTATACTTTGGATGTTAACTACTTATCAGATATATGATTTGCAAATATTTTCTCCCAAATATTCATTTCATTTTGTTGATGGTTTTCTTTGCTATACAGAAGCTTTCTAGTTTGATATAGTCCCATTTGTCTGCTTCAGCTTTTGTTGCCTTTTGTTTTGGTGTCAAAACCAGAAAATCATTGCCAAGAATGATATCAAGTCGCTTAACCCCTATGTTTTCTTCTATGAATTTTAGGGTAGCATCATTTTTTAAATTATCAAATTTGGGTTCAAAGAGATTCAGTGACTTATACAAAGTGGTACAACTAATAAGGTGGTAGAACCAGATCCAGATCTAAAATGAAGAGGTTTTCATTCTTCAACAAAATAGGATCTTAAAAGGAAATTATAATAGTTAAAAATGTTTAAGATGGAAATTTTTATGTGCATTTTACTGCAGTAAAAAATGGGGGAAATTATGCTGTTTTTACACCAGGAAATGGTCTTCACCAACTCAAAATTTTCTTAGATTCATATTTGTTTGTAATAAAAGAATATATTCCTAATACGTTTGAGAAGGTGAGAAAAAATTCCCCTAAAATTTTCAGTAGTCTGTGTAGTGGACTTCTGGGTGATTTTCTTTGTTTTCATTTTTTACTTTTTTTTTCTTTCCTAAGTATCCATGTGCTATTTAATATTTAGGGAAAAGTAGATTTTATCAGGGAAAAAAAAAAAGATGTTGCAGTTACTGTCCAGCCCATCCATGACATTGGAGATGTTCCTAAAGATTCTTTTGTGTGTTTGCATGTGTGTGTCTCATGGAGATTTGTAGACTGGGTGACCATGAAGAGATCCTGCTGCTAATGTGGCTGGATCCCAGCTCCGTTCTGGGAGGGCGCTTGTCAGGCGGAGAATTTCCTGTCGTCATGTCTTCCCCCACCCCATGCACCTCATTCTCAACAGTCCCACACTTGACTCCACCCCATCCCATCAACCTTGAGGACAGATGTCCAACCATCGCAGCCATCACAGAACAGGAGGGAAGCCCCATTGCCCAGGAGGGGGCTGAGCAGGAATCCCTCAGGTGTGCCTCCCTTCTGCTTTCCGTCCTGTCCTGGTGCTGACACCCGCAGCCTGGGTCTGGGGCCTTAGAAGGGAAATCTGCAGGCGCAGAGAAGAGAGCTCTGATCAGGCAGATACCAATTGCCTCCTCTGACACATCATGACGCTGAGAGTCCTTTCAGGCTCTAAAGTTTTGGTCCCTTGATTGAAATGTACAAGGGCCATTCTGTCCCTGCATTTTGATTCATTTCTGTGTCTGTGGTTCTTATTAAGCTGTTGTTGTTTTTAGTTAGTAATGTCCAGTCCCTGCTCTGGGGGTTTCTGTGCTACTGAAAGGGGACCTGGGTCATGGGTGTCTTTATTCTCGTGTTTAGAGAACAAGGAGAGATAAGATGCCAAAAACCACCCCAGTGACTCAGCTGTGAGAACCTTTATGCTGCTTCCTCATTTCATGTCTATGACAGGCTCTGATAAGGGGGGATTCTTTCAAGGGTAGAGAGCAAGACTCCCCCAGAGGCATCCTGGGGCATCTAGCAAAGGTCTGACATTGGGAGCTGGGGGAGTGCCTGATGAGGAGTGTGGGGCATACTTGGGCCACTGTGAGTAAAGGGGGAGTTGAAGCCAGCAATGGGCAGGGGCCTGACCACCTGGCTGTATGCTCAGGTGTGAGTGATGAGTGTGACCCTGGGCAGCCCCCCAGCCATGTCTCCCTCCAATACCTCAGCATTAGGGTGATCTTCAATGTCACTGTCACCCTGACTGGAGCCCACCCCCAGGTCCCAAATGGTGCAAACAGCATCACAGGGGAGAACTGGAGCTGAGTCAGTGCCTCTGTCTACCCCAATGGCCAGCAGAGGTGATGCAGACCTCCTTCCAGCCCCCGTCATGACACAGCAAAGTGTCTGAATCTGGGTGTCCTCAGACTCAGCCAGAAAGCAGAAATGAGCAGAGCGGTCAGCAGGTTTTCTGGAGCAGCTAGCTCTGGACCAGCCCGGTCCCAGGAGTGCCAACCAGGAGCTGTGTTCTGTGTAGCCCCCACAGCAGGGTCAAGCTGGAGGCCAGGGTCTCTGTCCTGTGGGAACTCACGCCTTTGGGAGGTGATCCTTTGTCCTGTTGTGTTGCAGAAATCAACAAGTGTGAACCACCTTGGAGAGTGTCCTGTGGAATATATATAGACTGCGAGGACCGATGGGAAAGCTACTGCAGGTGCACCCCAGGACAGGAGCTTGTTTCTAAAGAAATACTCACCAATGAGACTAACGATATGTGTGATGGTAAGAAGGACCTTGCATCTTCCATCTCCTTGTCTATGAGGTTGGGGTCACTTGCCCCACTTTCCCCAGGCACTAGTGGCTGTCCTGAGCAACTACCTCATGTCCTGTCCCTCTCCAGACTCCAAGGCTCAGAACCCTCCACAGAGTGCCAGTTCCACAATTTTGGAAAGTCTCCCGCTATCTGGCATCTTATTTTTGTGAAACAAAGAGAGATGTGGCATTCAAGATACTTCAAGGGGCCGGCCCAGTGGCGCAAGCGGTTAAGTGTGCACGCTCCGCTGTGGCGGCCCGGGGTTTGCTGGTTCAGATCCGGGCATGCACCGATGCACTGCTTGGCAAGCCATGCTGTGGCGGCATCCAGTGTAAAGTGGAGGAAGATAGGCATGGATGTTAGCCCAGGGCCAGTCTTCCTCAGCAAAAAAAGAGGAGGATTGGCAGATGTTAGCACAGGGCTGATCTCCTCACAAAAAAAAAAAGAAAAGATACTTCAAGAGCTCACGATGCATTGCATTCCAGTGCAATATCCCTCCTCTTCTTCATCAGTCACTGCCAGGATAAGACCTTTCCTCACAGTAGCACACATGGGCTTAGTCATGCCAGGAGCCCTCTCAGACCCTCTGGGCCATGACAGACCCAGAACCCTGTCCAGAAATGTGGGAGGGGTGAGATTTGAGAGTGGGCCAACACCCCACAGCAGGGCTTGATCCTGGCCAACAAACCCACCTGGAGAAGATGCCTCCTGGCACCCAGACCCAGCTTCTTGGCTACTTAGTCTCTGTCTACTTCCCTGAGTTAGGCTCCACTCTGTCCCTGCAAATAATTTCAGTTCACAGGCATGTGGGCAGCTCAAACGACTGGGACCCTGGAGGATGTTGTGTCAGAGGTGTCAGAGGTGGACAGGGTGATGTGAACCACACCACACACACTCAGATTGTTGGGTGAATAGAAGAGGCTCCCATCTGGACCAGATGAATCGAGAGGGCATCTTTGTGGACCACTGCCCCAGGCCTGACCTTCTCCCAAGGAGGTCAACCCAGACCCCATGTTTACCTAGACAACCTGGGGACAGAATATGGAGGCTGAGCCCCATATAGTGGGGCCCACAGGTCTGCATCCCTGGTGGGAGGCTTAGGGCCAAGAAGACAGAAACATCTTTCACCTTTCTCCCATCAGCACATGCTCCCCTCACCCAGCCCTCAACCTAAATGCCCTTGTTCAGATGTGGTGTGTCACCATTTCCTGCCAGTCCATAGAATGCTTTCATGGGGATCAGAAAAGGCACTTTCACTCTCCTAAGGCTGCATGGCTGGATGTCAGCCCCCGCTGTTACCCCAGCCTGGTGTCCACTGTCCAGGTGGCCCTGGCTTCTGGCATCATCTTCATTCTCCTCACCCCTTCCTACAAGCTCCCTGAGGGGCCTGGCTCAGGGGTAGGTCTTGGTCCAGCTTCATGGAGCTGAGGTCTCAGAGTTAGGGTGGGTGGGAGAGCGTCGTCCTGCCAGGGTCACTGGGATTCCAAGGAGAATTCAGACAGCAAGAAGCCACCTGGGGGAGCCAGGACAAAAGCAATCACTGGAAGCCGAGAAGGGTCCTGCTCAGGGAACTCAGCATTTCCTCTGCACTTAGTTCCCTGGAAGGCCCAACTGGCCTTTCTCCTAATACTGTGTTGGGACACCCAGGCAGCTGTGATGTCCCCACCCCAGCTAGGAGCTGCCCAGGGACGCTGAGGGCAACAGGATTGACAGACAGGGAGGACTCAGGCCATTTCCATCCACATATGGACCACAGAGCATCTAGGCCACCATAGTCACCCAGAGGATGCCTCCATGTGAATAAGAAAAGGCACCCACTCACCTGGGAGGAGACAGTGGGACCTTCTCAAAGCTGGTTTCTGCCATCGCCAGAGAACGAAGAACCTGGGTCTGCACAAAGCACTCCAGTCTGAGGACTTTCTCCTTCAAGATTTATCACCTCCATTTGGAGAAGTTGGAATTTCTAAGCTGTGTCCCTGTCATCAGCTGTCTGTGTATATTCTGTCCCCTCACCTGTAGCATCTGAGGCTCCACGAGGGCTGTGGCTGTCAGTGACTGATTCCTCGGGGAGTGCTGGAGATGGAGGGGAGAGGCTGAGTCCTCGACTCTGAGTCGAGTACAGGAGCCTCGGGGAGGCTGCTGGAAAACCGTGGTCTGCAGGGCCAGAGCCACCTCCCAAGGAGGCAACGGCCATCGGACAGGAGTTGAAGTTGAAGCTCGACTCTCCTCTCTTGTCATCTCTCTGTTTTTTTCTGCCCCAGAATTCTGGACGCTGTTGTTCTCAACATTTGTAGCTACACTCCACAGACTTGCAGGTGAGTCTGCCCAGCAGCCCCACTAGTGACATAAGCTGGGAGCCCATGCTGGGGTCTGGGTTCTGTCACCAAAAGGCAGGGAAAGGAGGCTTATTCTGCAAGTGAAGCTCAGAGATGGTTCTCTGGGGATTAGAGATGCTATTTTTCCTCCTAAATGTCCAGAGTTTTCAGAGCTCTTTTTCTCCCACTGTGAGCCATCCCTCTCTTTCCTCCCCTCCTCTACTAATGAACCCCCAGCTGGCAGCTGGCTTCCTCCATTTCTTAGGCCTTCTGACCATGGTCTCCATCCCCACAGGCTCTCCCTCCGCATCCTGTGCTCAGCGGTGCCCTTGGAACTCCATATGTGCTGATGCCAACTCCTGTCGCTGTGATCCAGGATTCAGGTCTTCATCTGGGGAGGTCTTCATCAACCCCTCAGAGAGCTGTGAAGGTACAGAGGCTTGGGGGTGAGGGCGCATATGGAGATTTTGTGGGGAGATTGTGGGGCATCCAGAGCCTTCAGCCCTGAGAGCAGCACAGAAGCACTTTGTCAAGGGTGAGAGAGGAGACAGGGCAGTGGAGGGAGGAGGGAAGTGAGCATCAGGTTTCATGATCAGCAGGTAGAGTGTTGAGAGCTTACATAGTGGATCTGGGCTACAGGAGTTCAAAGCCTAGCTCTGCCACTGGCTGGCTCTCTGACCTTTAGGAAATTATTTCTCCTCTCTGTGCCTCAGTTTGTTTGTCTGTAAATTGGGGATTATCGTTGTATCTATCCCACATAAATGGAGTGAGATTTAATATTTATCTGTGAGAAGAACAGGTAAAGACTAGTAAACAGAACACAGCAAACTGTCAACAAATGAGAGTTATCATCTTTGTTACTGTTGTTATTATTATTATTATTATTATTATTATTCAAATAGCACAAAGAAAGGGGAGGGATGATGGCAGCGACAGGAGGAAAGAAGCACCCAGGGCCTGGATCTCAGGCTCTCCTACTGGAGGGAGCTCACCAGGAGCTCCTGCCCGGCTCACAGTCGTGGTCTCCCACCGCGTCCTCACAGCAGACCCATGAGGCACACAGAGCCAGGACTGTGGGTTTTTTCCAACCTTCACCCATTTCGCACACTCCCTATGCTCCCACCTTTGGCAATAACCAATCTGTTCTCTGTATCTATATGGTTGGGGTTTTTTTTTTAGTTTCCACATATAAATGAGATCATACAGTATTTGTCTTTTCTGTCTGACTTTTTCACTTAGCATAATGCCCTCAAGTTCCATCCAAGTTGTCACAAATAGCAGGATTTCATTCTCTTTTATGGCTGAATAGTATTTCACTATATCCATAAACCACGTTTTCATTATCCATTCATCCATCAATGGACACTTAGGTTATTTCCGTATCTTGGCTATTGTGAATAATGCTGCAATGAACAGAGGGATGTAGATATGTTTTCAAGTTTGTGTTTTTGTTTTCTTCCAGTAAATACACAGAAGTGGCATTGCTGGATCATATGATAGTTTATTTGTAATTTTTTTGGGAACCTCCATTCTATTGTCCATAGTGGCTGCATCAATTTACATTCCCACCACCAGTGTACAAGGGTCCCCTTTCCTCTGCATCCCTGTCAACACTTGTTATTTCTTGTCTTTTTGACAACAGCCATTTGGACAGGTGGGAGGTGATATCTCATTGTGGTTTTTATTTGCATTTCCCTGATGATTAGTGATGGTGAGCATCTTTTCATGTACCTGTTGGCCATCTAATGTCTTTTTTGGAAAATGTCTATTCAGATCCTCTGCAAGTTTTCAAATTAGATTGTTTTGTTTTTTTCTGTTGAGTTGAATGAGTTCCTTATATATTTTGGATGTTAATTGCTTATCAGGTATCATTTGCAAATATTTTCTACCAAACTGCATGTAGCCTTTTCACATTGCTGATGATTTCCTTTGCCATGAAGAAACCTTTTAGTTTGATTAATCTTGCATGTCTATTTTTGCTTTTGTTGCCTTTGCTTTTGGAGTCAAATCCAAAAAATCAGAACCAGTACTGATATCAAGGAACTTACCACCTATGTTTTCTTCTAGAAGTTCTATGAGTTCAGAGATGTATCATTTTTAAATGATCATAATTGAGCTCAAAGAGATTGAGTGATTTATCCAAAGTCACGCAATTAATAAAGAACCTAGATCCAGGTCTAAAAGTAAAGAGTTTTCATTCCTCAATAATACAAGATCATAAAAGGAAATTATATTCCTTAAAAATGGTTAAGATTGAAATTTTTATGTTATATGCATTTTACCATAATGAAAAAAAAAGTGGGAAGAGGGGAAATTATATGGTTGTTTCAATGAGAAATACTCTTCATCTACTCAAAGTAGTCTTAGCTGCACATTTATTGAAAGTAAAAGAAAATATTCCTAATATGTTCGAAAAGATTTTTTAAATCCCTAAAATTTCTGTAGTCTGTATAGTGAACTTATGTGTCGTTTTCTTTGCTTTATTTTTTACATTTTCTTTATTTTCTAAGTATCTATACATTATTTTTTTGTTTGGGGAAAAGTAGATTTTATCAGCGAGAAATTGCCTTGTGACAACTGCCTAGCCCATCCATGACCCTGGAGGTGTTCCTAAGGGCTCCTTTGTGTGTTTGCACATGTGTGTCTCATGACGATTGGTAGACTGGGTGACCATGGAGAGATCCTGCTGCTAATGTAGCTGGATCCCAGCTCCTTTCTGGGAGGGTGCCTGTCAGGTGGAGGAATTTCTCGTCGTTGTCTCCTCTCCTCGCACGCACACCTCATTCCCAACTGTCGCCGACTCAGCTTCATCCATCCCATCACCTTGAGGACAGGTCTCCAGCCATCGCCAACATGTAAGAACAGAGGAGGGAAGCCCATTGCCCAGGTTGGGGCTGAACCGGAATCCCTCAGTGTGTCCCTCCTGCTCCTGTCCTGTCCTGGTGCTGACACCCACAGCCTGGGCGGGGGGCCTTAGAAGGGAAATTTGCAGGTGCAGGGAAGAGAGCTCTGATTTGGGGGAGACCAGTCACCTGTCCTGACTCGTCATGATGCCGAGAGTCCTCTCAGGCTCTAAAGTCTTTGGTCCCCTGATTGGAATGTACAGGAACCAAACATTCTGTCCCTTCATTTTGATTCACTTCTGTGTCTGTGGTTCATATTATGCTGATGTTGTTTTTAGCCAACAGTGTCCGGCCCCTGCTTTGTGGGTCCCTGAGCTGCTCAAAGGGGACCTGGGTCATGAGCATCTTTCTTCTCGTATTTAGAGAACAAGGAGAGACAAGATGCCAAAAAACACCCCCAGTGATTCAGTTGCGAGCAACTTCCTGCTGCTTCTTCATTTCACATCTGAGACAGGCTCTGATAAGGGGGGACTTCCCTTAGGGGTAGAGATAGGAAGACTCCTCCAGAGGCATTCTGGGGCATCTTGAAAAGGCCTGACATTGGGAGATGGGGGAGTGCCTGATGAGGAGTGTGGGGCGTACTTGGGCCACTGTGAGTAATGGGAGGTGGAAGCCAGCAATGGGCAGGCATCTGTACACCTGGCTTTATCCTCAGTTGTGAATGAGGTCACCTGGGCATGAGTTCTGTCATGTCCCCATGACTGGGTCAGGCTGGAGGCCAGGGTCTCTGCTCTATGGGAACTCACACCTTTTGGAGGTGACTCTTTGTGCTGCTGTGTTCCAGACATCAATGAGTGTGAAACCCCCTCGACAGTGTCCTGTGGAAAATTCGCAGATTGCCACAACACGGAAGGGAGCTATTACTGCACATGTAGCCCAGGATACGAGCTTGTTTCTCGGCCAGTGTTATTCTGGAATGAAAAAGAGAACACGTGTAAAAGTAAGAACCACTCTGCATTTTCCATCTCCTCGTCCACGAGGTTCGATGTCATTCACCCCACTTTCTCCAGGCATCAGAGGACCATCCTGGGTACCTAGATGGTCACCCTCCCTCTCAGAGCCCCAAGGCTCAGAACCCTCCACAGAGGGTCACTTGTGGAAGTTGAAAATATACCCCCTGCCCACTTGGCATTTTATTTTTGTAAAACAAAAGAGAGGGATGGCATTCAAGATACTTTAGGAGCTCACAGTTCATCGAGTTTAGGCACAATGTCCCTCCTCTTCGCCATCACCAGTGACTGCCAGGATGATCACATCCCCCACCAGAGCCCACATGGGCTTGGCCACACCAGGAACACACTCAGACCTCCCAGGCCATGATGGACCCAGGGACCCTCGGGAGTGGGGAGATTCCAGGGGGGCTCTACCTACCCCAACTGGCCCTGTCCCTGGCCAACAACCCTGACAACCTGACACCACTTCTCATTTGCTCAGCCTCCCCTTACATCCCCACACAAGGCTCTGCCCTGACCCTCCCCAATGATTTCAGTTGACAAGCCTGAGGGCAGCGCAGACAACGAGGACCCAGGAGAATGTTGTGTCAAGCCTGAGCAGGGTGACACGGACCCACCACACACAAACACATCAACAGTCAGAACAACAGAGAAGGATCCTGTCAGGACCAGATGGCAACAGAGGACATCATCAGGTACCATTGCCCCAGGCCCAACCCTCTCCCAAGGAGGTCAATCCAGGCTCCATTGGGGCCCAGAACACTGGGGGACGGAAGATGGGTACCTCCTCAGGGTGTCCACAGGTATGTGTCCCTGGTGGGAGGCCAAGAGGTCTGATGACAGCAACGACCGACAGCCCTCACCCATCAGCACCTACTCCCTTGTCCAGCCAGCCTGCCCTCACCCACCGCTGGCCTTGCTCAGATGTGGGTTCTCATCACTTCCTGCCAGGCCAGGGGATGCCTTCATGGGGATCAGAAAAAAGCACCCAGGGCTGCCTGGCTGGACATCAGCCCCACTGTCCACTCAGACCTGGTGCCACTGTCTGGGTGGCCCTGGCCTGTCTAGCATCTTCTTCATTCTCCCTGCCCCAGCCCTATGGCCTCATCCTAGGGATCCTGGCTGAGGGGCACTTCTTAGTCCATCTCTATCAAGCTATCTCAGAGTTAGTGTGGATGGGAGAGCACTGCCCTGACAGGGTCCACAGGATTCCAAGGAGAACTCAGCCAGCAGAAACTCCTGGGGGAGTTAGGACAAAGGCCATCATGGGAGACAAGATGGGTCCTGGTGGGGAAATGCTGTACTCCAGTCCCAAGAAGGCCCACCCTGGCCCTTCTCCAAATGCTAAGGGGGGACACAGGCAGCTGTGACATCCCCACCCCAGCTGGGAGCTTCCCAGGGAAGCTGAGGTTAATGAGGCTGGCAGACAGGGAGGACTCAGGCAGATTCCACCCACATCTGGACAACAGAGCATCTAGGCCACCACATTCACCCATAGGATGCCCCCACGTGTAAGAAAACGTGCCCACTCACCAGGGAGGAGACAGTGGGGACTTCCAGAGGCTTCTCTGCCCAAACAAGGGTCCCTGAATGACCAAATGACCATTTATGTGGCCTGACCTGACCCTAGACCCCTGCCATCAACACAAACACACACACACACACACACACACACACACACACACAGATGCTCTCGCACCTAATGAACTGCTGTTCTGTTGCCTGCAGGGACCTTCCACACCTGGAATCCACCCCATGAAATCAAGAGCCAGGTGAGTGGCTCCAACAGAGAACAGAAGGCAGAGAATCCCTCAGCACAGTGCTGCAGCAGCCACACGTTTTCCCCAAGCTCCCTTACCCACGCATGATGCTCTCTAACCCCCTCATCTCTCCTCCCCCCAGCGTCTCAATGGCTTCTTCAAAGGAGTCCAGAATCTGAGAAGAAACTTCAGGTCAGCCTCAGCCGGGAACACCATCCAGGTAAGGGCAGGACCCAGGGGAGGCAGCGGGGAGGCACCCATAGAGGGCGGGGGAAGCTTTGGTCTGGGAGGAGGCAGACCCCAACACAAGGGCGCCGTGCTTGGAGGCCCCGCCTCTCCCGGTGGGTTGGACGAGCTGACACCAGGTATTTCTACTCACTGTTAGACACCCACGTGCTCCTGCTGACACCGTCCCTGTTGCTTTCCTGGACTTTGGGTTTGTGTCATCGTTGGCATTCATGAACAGGGTTGACCTCTGAGTGGCTGGATTCCAGGGGCAAAGACCCAGGGAATCCCATTCAGTACCACCTTTATCCCAAAATAGATAGTCTCTAGGGTCTGTTCTCTGTGCTGAGTGGGCGGGTTCTTCATGTAGACCCTCTGGCCCACTGGCTCTGTGTCCCCATCCCCCAGAACCTCATGCAGGAGGTGGATGTTCTGCTGGAGACCCCAGGGGACCTGGAGACCCTGCCCCGCTCAGAGCAGCACCTTGTGGCCTCTAACTTGCTCTTTGGCCTGGAGGATGTCCTGAGAGGGCTGAGTACTTCCCTGTCCAATGGGTCATTGACCTTCAATTCATCTGCAGGCACAGGTAAGTACCCGGGTCTGCCCAGGCTCCTGCTCTGCCCGTCCTCCACCTCACTCCTCCCCAACCTCACTGGAGCCGAGTGACCACACTTGTATCTCAGCATTATTCTCATTAACAAAGGTTAAAAGGAAATGAATAAATTATGGTAAGTGAAATAAGTCAGATTGGTATTTGCCAGAGTTGAGGGGGTGGGTGAAATGGATGAAAGGGGTCAAAAGTTACAAACTTCCAACTATATATATAAGTCATAGGCATGTAATGTACAGCATGGTGACTATAGTTAATAATACTGTATTGCATATTCAAAAGTTCCTATGAGAGTAAACCTTAAAAGTTCTTATCACAAATATAAAAATTTTTGTAACTATGTATAGTGACGGATTTGAACTAGGCTTATTGCAATGATCATTTTGCAATATATACAAATATCAAATCATTAAGTTGTACATCTGAAATTAATATAATATGTCAATTATGCCTCAATAAAAAAAGAAATGAATAAAACTGTAAATAATATACATTGTCATTATAAACTAAATTATGAGAAGATGAAATAATGATGACAAAGAATTTAAGATAAAATAGAAATGATTTCAAAAAAAATAATTTATTTCTTTTAGAATAATATAAATTTAATATTATTTGATATTTAAGTATGATTTATTTTATTGAGCTAAAATTCATGTAACATAGAATTCACCATGTTAACCGAAGTATACAATTCAGTGGCATTTAGTACATTCACAGAGTTGTGAGCCATTGCCTCTATTTCTGAAATATCTTCATCACCCAGAAGTAAGCACTGCACCTGCTAGGCAGTCACTCCTCGTTCCTTCCCTCCCCTAGGCTCTGGCAACCACAAATCTGCTTTCTGTCTCTATGGACTTGCATATCCTGGACATTTCATATGCATAGAATCATAGGACATGTGACCTTATAGTCTAGCTTCTTTCACCTAGTATAATGTTTTCGAGGTTTATCCATGTTGTAGCATGTATTGTATCTCTGTCCTTTTTATGGTTGAATAATATTCCACTGTATATGGATATACCACCTTTTGTTAATCCATTCATCCATTGATGGACATTTGGTTGTTGCCACCTTTGGACTATTGTGAATAGTGCCACTATTAATATTGGTGTACAAATTTCTGTTTCAATAACTTTTTCAGTTCTTTGGGGTACATACTTAGGAGTGGAATTCCTGAGTGATATGGTAATTCCATTTTCAACTTTTTGAGGAACCAAGAAACAATTTTTCCAAAGTGCTATTTTTCCACTTTCCATTTCCCTGGCAATGTAACCAGGGTTCCAATATCCTCATCCTCAGTAACATTTGTTACTTCTAGTTTGTTTTGTTTTTATTACAGCCTTTCAGAGTATGTCAGCTGATATCACATATGGTTTTGATTTGCATTTCCCTGATGGCTAATGATGTTTCACGTCTTTTCATATCATCATTGAACTTTTCTGTATCTTTTTTGCAGAGATGTCTACTCAAGTCCTTTGCCTTTTTTTAAATTCAGTTGTTTGGTTTTGGTTGTTGAGCTGTAAGAGTTCCCTATATATTCTGATAGTAGACTCTATGAGACATGTCATTTGCAAATATGTTCTCCCATTCCACAGATGTCTTTTCACTTTCTTCATGGTCTTTTCACTTTAGTGAACAGATGTTTCCATTTTTATAAAGTCCATTTTATCTATATTTTCTTTTGTTGCTTGTGCATTTGGTGTCATATCTAAGAATCCATTTCCAAATCCAAGGTCATGAAGATTTACCTCTATGTTTTCTTTCAATTGTTCAAGTTTTAGCTCCTAAATTTAGGTCTTTGGTCCATTTTGAGTTAATTTTTGTGTCTTGTTTGACGTAGGGGTCCAACTTCCTTCTTTTGCTTGTGGATATCCAGGTGTCCCACCACAATTTGTTGAAGAGATTATTCTTTTCCCATTGAAGGGTCTTGGCACCCGTTGTTGAAAATCAATTGACCATAGATGTATGGGTTTATTTCTGGACTCTCAATTCTATTTTATTGGTTGATCTGTCTGTCCTTATGCCAGTACCATAGTGTTTTCATTACTGTAGGTTTGTATTAAGTTTTGAAATCAGGAAGTGTGAGTCCTCCAAATTTGTTTTTCATTTTCATGATTGTTTTGGGTATTTGGGCCCCTTGCAATGCCACATGAAATTTAGGATAAGCTTTTCCATTTCTGCAAAAGATGAATTAATAAAATGATGTTGGAATATTGATATGGATTACACTGAATCTGTAGATCATTTGGGGGACTATTGCCATATTAATAATATTGAAGCTTCCATCCATGAACAAAGGATGTCTTTCCCTTTATTTGGCATTTTTAATTTCTTTCAACAATCTTTTGTAGTTTTCTATGTACAAGTCTTAAGTTTCCTTGGATAAAATTATTCCTAATAATTTGTAGAATATATTTGCATCTATGTTCATAAGAGATATTGGTTGGTGGTTTGCTTTGTTGTGATGTCTTTGTCTGGTTTGTTTTCAGGGTTATGGTGGCCTTGTAGAATTATTTAGGCAGTGTTCCTTTCTCTTCTATTTTATAGAGGAGTTTACAAAGGATTCGCGTTAATTCTTCCTTAAATGGCTGATTGAATTCACCAGTGAAGCCATCTGTTCTGGGCTTTCCATTTTTTGAAGTTTTTGATTACTGATTCAATCTCTTTACCTGTTATAGGGCGGTTCTGATTTTCCATTTCTTCTTAAGTTAGTTTTGGTAGTTTGTGTGTCTCTAGGAATTTCTCCATTACATCGAGGTTATCTAACTTGTTGTTGAATAATTGCTCATAGTATTCCTCTATACTCCATTGTAAATTCAGATGCTATACATATGTATATACAATTATTATGTATACCAGATACTATGGTTAATATTATTACTATGTGTACCAATAATACCATTATGTGAAAGTAATACATAATATATATGTACATACACAATTACTAATCTAACTCCCTTATGTGACTGCCACAACTCATAGAACTGTCCGTGGAGGTGCTGGAGCAAGGAGACAGGACTGTCACCTTGAGTCAGAATCAGGCAAAGATGCTGCTGAACTGGGATGTGGTGCAGGAATCTGGTGACTCAGGTAACAGCTGAGATGGGGAGAAGGTCACTGAGGCTTCACAGTGGGATAAGTGCCCAGGGATGTGACAGATAGAGAATTAAATGCTAAAGGGAAGTGTGGGGTGTGGTGGGGCCATGAGGAAAGAGTCCATCTGAAGAAGGGGTCTTGTTGGGGATGCCAAGATGACACACTTCACCTCGTCCTGCAGGCCCTTTTGTGGTGGGCCTTGTCTCCACGCCAGGGATGGGTAAGTTGCTGGCTGAGGCCCCCCTGGTCCTGGAGCCTGAGAAGCGGGCAGTTGTACATGAGACACACAAGGACTTGCTGCAGGAAGTCTCCCCTGTCCTGCTCTCAGATGTCGTCACCGCCTTTATGAGCAACAATGACACCCAGAACCTCAGCTTCCAAGTCACCTTCATCTTTAACCATGTGAGTCCAGGTGGGATGGGGGTGTGGGTGTGGAAGAGGCCTGAGTCCTGGTCATAGCCTCGGGGTTCAGGGAGGCTCCCCTATGGGTGCATCATCTCCCCAGGGAAGCACTTCATAAGCCAGGTTAGGTCATCATTTCTGAGCACCAGAACCACCAGCTCACCCCTACTCCCTGTTCCTACAGTCAGTGACCCCTGGGCCAAGGCAGAGGGTGTTCTGTGTCTTCTGGGAGCATGGCCAGAATGGAAGTGGTCATTGGGCCACCACAGGCTGCAGGGTGGTGGACACCAGAGACACCAGCACCACCTGCCAGTGCACCCACCTCAGCAGCTTCGCCGTCCTCATGGCCCACTACGACGTGCAGGTGAGGGCCCTGAGAGGGCTGCATTCAGTGTGCATCTCACTGTAACAAATTCCCACAACATAGCAGTTCAATCAAGCCACAAATGTATTATCCCCCAGTTTCTGCAGGTCAGCAGTCCTGCGTGGTGTAGCTGGGTTGTCAGCTCAGGATCTTACAAGGCTGAAATCATTGTGTCAGCCAGAGGCACAATGTCATCTGAGGCTTGGGGTCCTCCTCTAAGCCCCTGGTTGCTGGCAGAATTCAGTTCCTTGTAGCTGTAGGACTCAGAGCCCACTTTTTTGCCACCTGGCAGCAGGGGACCAGGCTCAGCATCTATGGGCTACCTGCATTCCTTCTCACATGGCCCTCTCGTAGGCTCTTTCACAAGGTATCAGTGTTCCTGTCAGGAGGCCAGAAGCAGAAGCTCCCTCACATCAAAACTCTCTCAAACTTTGAATCTTTTTCTCCAGAAAGTGCTCAGATTTTTTAAGGGATCACCTAACTAGATCAGGCCATCACCCAAGATAAACTGTCTCTCTTAAAGTCAGTTGATGCAGGACTTGAGTTGCAACTGCAAAATCCCTTCACAGCAACACCTAGTCTGGATTTTGATTGAAAATCTGGAAGAAAGTATGTGTATACCACGGTGTGGGGATATGGTTGCAAAAATAGAATTATGCCTACCACAGGGGTCTTTAGTACAGCAGTGCTCAGGGGCTGCAGAAAGGCAGATCTGGTGATGGCAGAGGTCCAAGGGGGCCGTGGGAGCCAGTGAGCACAGGTGGGTCAGGAGCCGTGTTGGCCTCTTCCCCTGGCCAGGGGAGCTGCCGACTTCCTCTGGATCACCAAAACCAGAGACTCAATCAGGTGGCCTCTAAAGAAAAATAGGCCTTTCTGAGTCCAGGGCTTGGTGCAGGGTCTGAGTTAATCAATTCAGAATCACATAGTATTCTAACACTCTGAACCTCTGGGTACTTAGCCATAAACATCACAAATTTACCTGCTCCTCCGTTCCTAATTTTGCTGTGCCTAACAATAAAAATAAAAATGGTGGAAGCAGGAGCAGGAAGGCGTGACTGTGGTCTCCTCTTTGCCACTCCCAGGAGGAGGACCCCGTGCTGGCTGTGATCTCCTCCGTGGGGCTGGGCCTCTCTCTGCTGTGCCTCCTCCTGGCGGCCCTCACCTTCCTGCTGTGCAGAGCCATCCAGAACACCAGCACCTCGCTCCACCTGCAGCTCTCCCTCTGCCTCCTCCTGGCCCACCTCCTCTTCCTCACGGCCATCGACCGAACCGAGATCAAGGTACTGACCCTGTCCCAGTGGGCCCTCTGCCCTG
>CM053548.1:103359-118839 GCA_028646465.1 Rhinoceros unicornis | reverse complement strand
AGAATGTTCCGTGCGCACTTGAGAAGAATGTGTAGTCTGCTGTTTTTGGATGGAGTGCTTTGTATATGTCTACTAGGTCCATCTCGTCCAGTTTTTCATTTAAGTCTACTATTTCTTTATTGACTTTTTGTCTGGATGATCTATCCATTGATGTAAGTGGGGTGTTAAGATGTACCTGGAATTTTTTAGTAAACAATATTTTCATAAATGAATAGCCTGTTGTCCTGACACCACTGATTGGAGAGAGTGTTGTTTCTATACTGATTTCACGAGCCATCTTTCACACATTGCTCTGAAATTCCATTTGTGTTGAATATTAAATTGTCATATATGATGTATTCTTTATTCTGTTTCATTGGTCATTTTTCTATTCCTGGAACCACACCACACTTTTAAAAATGCTATAGTTTTGATGGTTTTCTAGGTCTTAAGATGCAAATATCTATATTTTATGTCCAATAAACCCAAACTGGGCTTTGATAAGGAGAGACTTTAATTATAAAGGCTACTATATTAGGGAGAATGTTCCAATCTCAGAAATCTGAAAGTGTCTCAAAATCACAGAGAAAAATGTTTTTCTTCATGGGGTACTGGACGAGGCAGGCAGAGATACGGAGAATCTGTGGAGGGGGAGCTGGGCAAATACGGGAAATGACCAGTGGGGTCCGACAGGGCAAGAGTGTCGCTGTGGGCAGTCAATTCCCAGGAGAACGTGACAAGGGGGAGCAGTTCCACTTTCTTTGTTCTTGTTCAGGCTTGAGGGTAAGCAGAGTTCAGGGCCCTGCAGGAAAGAGAGAAGCTTGACTAAAGTTTGGTCAAGGCGGAACAGAGGGCAAGAAATGGGCAGATGTGAACACTTGGTCACTGATTATTCTTTGCAACTGTGCAACCTCTCTTTTCATGTTTTTTCTTCTATGTAAACATTATAGCTAGTTTACTCAGTTCCAGGAAAAATGTCTTGGAACTTTGACAGTGGTTGCATTGACTGTGTAGACTAATTTGGAGGTCATGGCTTCCTTCAGGAATTAAGATTTCCTCACTCCATCAGCATAACTCTGACTTTATGTAGGTTACGGTGATTTTCAGTTAAACTTTATGTTTTCTTCCTTGAGGGCTTGATGCATTTCCTGTAGGATTGTTCCTAGGTATTTTTGAAGTATTATTTTTTTAGTTTCAACTGTTTTTGCTATTGTATTTTGAAATTAGTTTTTCCCTTGATGGAAAAACCATTGTATTTTGTATTTTGATCTTGCTATAGATATCTTATTGAACTCAATATTTTTCAGGGAACTCTCTGAGGTTTTCTTGGTAGACAATTATGCTATCTGCAAATAATGACTGCATTGTGTTTTCTTTCAAGCACGTGCATCTCTTTTTTCTTTCTTTCCTCATTGCATTGGGTTGGGCTTGGAGGTGGAGTAAAGAATTGTTAGCCAATTCATGTATACATTTTCAAAGTATTTTAAATGAATACTTAACATGTGGACCGTGAGGTTTCTCCACAGTAAGTCCTGCTTCCTAACCGAAGGTAAAGGCCTAATGGTTACTGAATTGAGATCTGCAGTTTAACGAAAGACACCAGATGTTGTGTTTGCATAATGATTTCAAGAAACATTTGGGCAGAGCACTCATTAAGAATTAGAATTGGAATATATTACACCTTACGTTTGCTTTTCGGCAACTGTATTCTTGTCTTTACCTGGATAGGGCACATTATTTATTTTAAAACTTTGATTTATTTTTTACAACAAATAATACACGAATAAATTTTTGTTGTAAAATATAATACCCCAAAACAAGAGAGATCTGATTGATCCCTACCCTCATCTCACCCCCCTTAAAAGAAGTATCCTCAAGCTACCACAAAAGTAAAATTTATACTGCTAAACATAGAATCTTTAATTATCAAAGTTAAATAAGAATATATCCTTGTAAAAGTTCAAATGTTAATAAATATATACTTTTAGAATTACATAGTATAGTACTAAAAAAACTCCAACGACTTGACCTTTCTTTATATTTTACATGGAGAGTTTTCCATGTCAATATAGATAGCAATAATTCAGTCTTATGGTTTTGGGGCAGCATTCCTAAAAATAGAAATAAATTTTCATTTTGTCTTTTTTTTTTTTTTTGGCGAGGAAGATTGGCCTTAAACTAACATCCATTGCCAATCCTCTTCTTTTTGCTGAGGAAGATTAGTCCTGAGCCAACAACTGTGCCCATCTTCCTCTATTTTGTACATGGGAGGCCGCCACAGCATGGCTTGGTGAGCAGTGTCTAGGTCCCAATCTGAGAACCACAGGCCACCAAAGTGGATTGCGCAAACTCAACCACCATGCCACTGGGCTGTCTCCCATTTTGTCATTTCTTATTGACGGATTCTTTGAATGAATTTTGATTTTCACTCTTACAATGCTGCATCGAACATCCTGAGGTCCGACAGCCTTCTCCTTGAGCTCCCTACTTTAGAGAGTTTTAGGAGAAAAACCCACCTAAGTCCCAGTGAATACGTCGTGTGGTCTGGTGGAGAAACAGGACCTTCCCTAGGACCCAGCAACTTGTGGCTGAAGGAAACGAGAAGTTGGTGACTAGAGGAGGCTGGGAACCAGAAATCTTTTCTTCCTATAACTGGAAATGGAAGAAAGCACATCTATAGTAATGTCAATTTAAATCGCAGTACCGTTCATCCAGGAATCCAGGAAGATGACTCAGAAATCCAACGCTTGGGGCGTTCGGGATTCTGAGAACCCAGGACATTGGAGTTCCATGCATGGTTGGTGTGAGAAATTGGAAGAATGGAGAGCCTGGAAAGGAATTGGAGAGAGCCAGAGAATGGGGAAGACTGTTGTGGACCAGGAGGGACCGGCCAGAGGGGCGTCTGTGGTTGAGGAGTCCTGATGAGGGAAGGTAAAAGACTGATGGTGGGAAGAGGGTGGGGGCTCAGAAGAGCTGGATGGGAAAATCTGGAGTGATACCTGGGAGAGTTAGGGAGGTAATGAGAGGGCTTTCAGATGAGGAAGCTGAGACATCCACACAGGAAATAATTAGTCTGAGGTGAAATAAAGAGCCAATAGGTGAGCCAGTACTTAAACCCCAGTCAGTACAAACTGAATTTCCCAGCTCTGAAACACCATAAGATCATGGTAGAAGGTGAATCTGAGAATACCACTTGGGGCTTTGTTTGTAGACTTTTTTGTTGGGGGAGGGGCTTGTTTTCAGGGGGTTTTCATGTTGGGAGAATTGCTGTGTACTGTCTGCTTCAGGAAGCAGCTAGGCATTTTCAAGCAGTGAAGTGAAAATACCATACTGGGTGACTGGGTCTGGTTCTGTGCCTCCTCCTGACCCAGTCCAGTGGATATTGTGTACCTTGTGGAGAATTAATGGTTTGTAGGGAGAGAGATTGCAGGCACAGTAACTGGTCTGGAAAATACAACACTCCAAGAAAAAACTGTAAATTCCCTCATAATCCGGAGCAGATGTCCCTTGTAGATGTGAACACTTTCACACGAGAAGTGGACAGTTTTCCATATATGTGAATTTCTTTCTTTTTGCTTTGTAGAAACTTATAATTTTAATTTTCTTTTTCACATCATAAGAAATATATGAGTGTTGTCTTTTTAAATGACAAGCTATGTATGTATACAGCAGAATATGAAAAATTTCCCCTACGTCACATAGCTGACCCTGCAGTCCACAGGCCCACATGAACATGCATTTTCTTTCTCTGTTACAGAGTTTCTCATGACTTATACATTGTAATGCACCCAATAAGTTTTCTAAATATTTATCTACATATTTTTATGCTTCTATATGTTTTAAAAACCTGTATTAAACTATGTGTAACGTTCTGTGACTAGAATATTCACATGAAAATATTCCTTTTTATGTACACATGTACATATTCCTTCAATCTTTTTTGACAGATCCATAGATTTTTCTACTATAGTTGAACTCTAATTTGTTAAACTGCTCCCTATTAGTAAATATTTTAGTTTTGAAGGAGGAATTGGAAATTTGAACTGCGTGCACAGGTGATTATTTGATAGGCATATGGACATGATATTGAGGGTGGAGGAGAGCAGAGACCCCACTCTGTCTGTGAAATCCTTGACCTCCTATCCTCATATGAAGAATTAAGGCCCATCATCTAATACAGAACTCAGGGCTTGTGTCTGGGAAGCAGAATAACTGAACAACCTAAGACTGAATCCTCCTGAAGGGGCAGGGAGAGGGTGAGTCCGTGCACACTCATATCTTGCTGTTCCCCCTCCACCCAGAGCATCATGGCCCCCCCACTGAGGTGAGACCAGTGGCTCCTACAGTCACACATACAAGGCCTGGGGAGGCTGGTCCCCAGGGCTGCCTGTGTTCCCACACTACTGCTCTTCCTTAGAAATTTGAGCATTGACATTTTTCTGTATTTCTACTTGATCTTCATGTCAAAACAAAAACGGATAATTACTGAGAACACATGACTAGTCTTCCAAACACCCAGAAGACACCTCTTATTGTAACCTCTATTTATTGTACACAAATACTGTCTGCTTATGTTGTAGTTTTAAATAACTACCCACAAATTAGAGGTTCTGCCAAATTTCTTCTTGAACACTGTCCCAATGCTAGTTCCCTCAGCAGAAATCTCTTCTGCTTTATTTATATGAAATAAATTTATATAAATTTATTCTTATGAATAAAATGTGTATTCTTCCTTCTAAACTCAAGGCAAAACTTATAACCTTTTAATCCACATTGGTAATAATATATTCTTGTTGACACATCTCAGATATTACAGAAGTTACCATACCCTTTAATCAATGCCCCCAAACCTAGGCTCTTCACTTTGTACCTGTAAAAATATACAATATTTTACTATTTATAAGAATTAACTCAGTACTACTGTGCATACTGAATTTCAAATTGCTTTTTCACACTCAACTATGTATATTGTAGGTCATTTCATGTCAATATAGAAGCTATACTATAGACAGATGTATTTTATTCTTTCTTATTTTAACAGATATATCCCCATTTACTTTGTCATCCCTGATTGATGGATGCCTGCATACTTAAGAAAAATTAACAGCCATTTATAATTAGAAAGCAAGAATAGCAGTAATTGAAAAGCAAAACCAACTCAGAACAGTCCTGATGCTGTACATCTGACAAAGCATCCTTCCCCACAAATGGAGGAACTTCACTTACCTGCAAACACACTTGTGCTGCAAGACTGTCCCATCTTTGCCAAGCATTGCGGCCAGTTTCACGGTAGAATACTGAATTTAGAGTCCTCAGAAAACTCTAAAAACATTACTTTTAATCTCGAAATGCATATTTTTACTTGCTAATTGGTTATTTGTAATTTACTAATTTTTAAGTAAAATGAATGGCTATCAATGTGCACTCTTAAATACCATAAAAAGGCTTTTGTGGGCCTGGCCCAGTGGCCTAGTGGTTAATTTCATGCACTCCGCTTCAGTGGCCCAGGGTTTGTGGGTTCTGATTCCAGGTGTGGACCTGCACACTGCTCATCAAGCCATGCTGTGATGGACTCCCACATATAAAGCAGAGGAAGATGGGCACAGATTTTAGCACAGGGCTGGTCTTCCTCACACACACACACAAAAAAGGCTTTTGTTTTTGTATTGGATTACAGTGCTTTGGGAAGATTCTCCCAGCCCACCTGTGAGCTCAGAACCAAAATGTAAGACTGACTACGTTAGTGTAATAGTTTCAGGGGCACCTTAGAGGGCAGGAGAGCAACTAGGCAGCCAAAAGAGATTTGAGCCTCGGCCAAATTGCTCTCTTTAAATAGACTTAATTTTTTGGAGCAGTTTTAGGTTCACATCAAAATCAAGAGGAAGATGCAGAGATTTCCCATATGCCCCTCACCCCCACATATGTATAGCCTCTCCCATTTTCAACACTACTCCCCAGAGTGGTACATTGGTTATAACTGATCCACCTACACTGACGCATCATAATCACCCAAACTCTGCAGTTCACACCAGGGCTCCCGCTGCTGTTGCCCATTCCACTGCTGCATATTTTCAGTCTTTCCCTTTGGCAAATATACTGCAAAAAACCTTCTTATAAATATCTTTTTATGAAAATGGGAGTGTTTCTCTAAGGTAGATTAAAAGAAGTGGTATTGTGGGGCCCTACGGTGTGTGTATCTTAATTTTTCATAGCTAGTACCAAATTGCAACATAAAGTGTCTATATCCATTTACCCCAGGACCATATGGGAATATCCATTTCACCCTGGTCTTGCCAACGTTCCACGTTATTCAACCTTGTAGATTTTTACAATCTAATGCTTGACAGTATTAGCTCCTTGTTATATTAATTTCAATTTCCTTGATTACTATATATTTATTAGAACTTGCTTTTCTTTTATTGTTCATTAACTCTATTTTTCTTTTCTAACATTTTGTTAGCCTTTTTACTACTAAATTTTAGAAGTTCTTTGTACATCGTAGATATTAATCTTTTATTAACATTGCAAATATTTTATCTTGTCTTCAGGCTTTGTTAATGGTGTAGGTTATCATCTAGAAACTTTTGTTTAAATAGTAGGTCTTATCAATTTTTTTCTATGCCTTTAGATTTTAGTTGTTAATTAAAAGGATGTTATAATGAAATTTTAAATGGCTTCTATTTTCTTTTGAAATTTCTCATATGTTCATACATATTGTCCACTGTTTCTGGTACAACAGGGTTTCTCAACATTGAGGATAACAAAAGAGAATATTAAATTTCCTGTTAAAAGTTACTGTCTATTTACACCGTATATGTTGCTGTGGAAACTTTCCTGCCTCTAATGGAGTAAGGAAAACACCTGTTTTTAGCATCTGTATAATGCAAGGGAGTTAGGGCAGAGTTTCTCAAGCTCAGCATTATTGACACTTGCAGGGCTGGTTAATTCTTTGTGGTTAGCACTGTCGTGTGCATTTTGGAATGCTGAACAGGATCTCTTGCCTTCATTCACTAAATGCCAGTAGGTACCCTTCCAACTGTGAAACCAAAGATGTCTCCAGAAACTGCCAAGTGCACCCTGGGACAAAAGTGTCCCCCAGATGAGAACTACTGCAGTGGATCCTTTAGCATACTAATCACAGTTATTTGAAATTCCCTGTCTGCTAGTTTATCTTTAAGTCAGGTTCCGCTGGTTTCTTCATGGGTTGTTTTTTCTTGCTTTTGCTTGTGTTTCATAATTTTTGATTGAACGCTGGTCAATGTGTGTAGGACAGTAGTGTGTTGGGGGGCCCATAGCTGGTGTATTAAATTAAGAATATGCAGATTGTGACCTGCTGAATGAGGAGGCACAAGCCACCCACATGGGGTCAGTGGATAGCACCCTCAGCATCCAAGCTCCCACTTTGAGGAAGTGAAAACCCCAGCATTGTTTTGAGTGAAGGCACAATTTCAATACACTCACACAAAGGAAGTAAAGAAAGAGATTTATTATTTACAGGTCTCAAAACCTGGAGATGCAATGAATGGGAGGAAGGGCAGTCCTCTGTCCCAGGTCACTAGTGAGCAGGAGATAGAGAGCAGGGTAGCAAGCACCCATTATTTATAAGGTGGTTGGGGCAGAGGTCACTAACTTTTTGTGGGCTCAACTCTAAGAAGTTATTATAAAGCTGACCCAGGGAAAAAAGGGGGCAACCTGTGGCAGGAATCCTAAGCTCAGTTCCTTATGTAAATGTCCAGAATCTGGGTGTGAGCAGGGTTGTCACACTATAAATTGCCCAGGCAGCAACTCAACATAGCTGTTTTCTCATCACAAGTAGACACTGAGGGATATATTATTTATTACTGGAAATGTCCCCACTATTCCTCTGCTAGGCTAGTTTTGAGGGAGCTTGAGTCCATCTGGTCAGAAGTCCTTGCGCCCTGGGCTTCAGTTTACTCTCGTGTTATCTTGTGATCCTGTGCTCACAGAGGGGTTGGTTTTCCAGAGGGTTTTCCTCCACCTTCAGCTGCACATCTGCCCACTGTGGCTGCATCTCAGAGAGGGTCTCTGCACATTCTTGCCTCTCCCTCAGAGAGTCTACACTCTCATGATGGCCCAAACTTGGCCCTTAGCAATTCATTAAAAGATGTGGGTGAATTCTTCTTAACTGTTTGTGTGGCACCCAGACCACTGCCTTTTGTGCTCTGCCATAGAGGGGCCAGTGCGCCTGACAGTCTCTCCTTGGACGACCCTGTCTTTCCTTAGACTTTAGGCTACTTTATTATCTATTACCTCAGTTCTCTTATGGGTTCAAGAGAATGAATGATTTTATAGTTTATATGGATTTTTCTTCCTGTTAAGTTGGGAGTGATACTCATTTCCATTTTCTATTTCCTAGAAGATCTCCTCTATTTTCTTCTAATATTTAAAAAATTTAATTTTTAATTTTTAGATTTTAAATTCATCACCATACGGCCATGCAAGTTCATAGTTTATAAAGTATCATTTCACAAAATTAGTTTTGTGCAGAAGAAAAGGCATTTTCTCTAGATGTCTAGGAATTTATGAGGGTATATCTTTAATGAATTAAGAACTAAATAACATGTTTATTTACTTCTCAGACATTTTTTATTTACAATCTTTAAACATAGAAAGAAGTTGGAAGAGGGATACAATAGACATTCATCTAGATTCAGCAATTATTAACATAGTGCCACAGTAAAAAGTCTTTCTCAATCTATGTGCACACGTATATATTCTTGCTGAAACATTTGATGGTCACTGGCAGACATCATGATGCTCCATTCTTCAATATTTCTTCAACAAATGTTGAAGATTTCAAAGAATATTCTCCACACGACCATAATATGATTATTACACCCAAGAAAATTAACAATTTTATAACTTTTAAAACCTGATACATATTCAAATTATCTCAATTGCCTCCAAAATGTCTTTTATGGCTGTATGTCTGAACCCAGCCCCACTAAAATTTACATTGAATTTGACTGTTATGTTGCTTTTGTCTCATTTAATCTTGAGCTGCCTCTAGTCACTTTTTAAAATGATATTGACTTTAGAAGAGTCCAGGCCAGTTGGCTGGTTGGATGCCCCAAGTTGTGGGTTTGCCTGTTTCCTCTTGGTGTCATTTAACTTGCTGTTCTGTCCCCTGTATTTCATGAATACTGAAGGCCAGATCTGAAACAGCAGGTGCCAGTAAGCTTTTTCTAGAAAGACCAGGTAATAGGTATTTTCAGCTTTGTGGCCTTAGAGCCTCTGTCACAGCTGCTCAACTCTGACACTGTAGCATGAAAGCAGCCATAGACAATACATCAATGAATGTGTGGCTGTGTTCCAATAAAACTTTACTTACAAAAGCAGACAGCTGCCTGCATTTGTCCTGCAAATATAGTTTGCCAACCCTTGGTCTAGAGGCTGGATTAGGTTCAGGTTAAACTGATTTGTCACTAAATCTTTATTTACCACAAATTGGATGTTGTAACTTCACATCTTATCAGGAGATATCTAATTTCAGGTTGCCCACTATTGATGCTGACAAGCCTGAGCGTTAAGTTCAGGTGGTGACTGTCAGAGGTCCACATTGTAGATGTACACCTTGGCCCTTGTAATGAATCAGTAATCTGTGAGGTGATTTTTGGCACTGTGGGCCCGGCTTGTCCTCCAACAGCCTTTCACCCAAGGCTTTTAGTGACCATTTACTGGATATTGAAAAAAAATATTTGATATTCTAATTTTATCATCTCTTCCACATTTATTGGCTGATATTTTAGGTATCTCCATAAATTCATGCATAGTTTTATTTAATATGTTAGAATCATTTACAGTCATTTTCCTTGCTGTTCAAATTGATGCAGATTTGGTCAGTGGGAGCCCACAGGGAATTTATTGTAGGTGTAACTTCTCTGGATTTAGATCTTTCCTAGATTGCATGCTGAGGATGAAATAATGTTATATACAAAGACACCTCACATAGTGTGTAGTATTAAAACACACTTTTTTCCAGAGCTCTGATTATAAAATGTAAAGATGGAGAGACTCTATTCACAGGGCTCACATTTTACACTAAGAGAAGAAATATTATTTTTTACTTGTAAGCTCAGTGAAATCAGGAATTGGATCTGTCTTGATCTGTGTGTAGCACATGGTGAAGTAATAAAAATATACTTTGGAATGAAAAAATTAGGAAGTCTTTAGAAACAGAGAGTGAAGAAGTGGAAGCATGTATGCAGGGAGACCAACTCTCCTCATTTGCCTGTAGCCCAAGTGTTTCGTGGGACGTAGGACATTTGCTGCTAAAACCAGGAAAGTTGGGCAACTGGATTATTTACAGTACATGCAGGAATTTGAAAAATATTTTCCTCTCTTATGCTATTTTAAGAAAGTCATTGAGGTTGGTTTTCTTTATTATATATCTCCAATTTGAGGACTTCTTTGTTGAAAAAGATGTTGGAGCAGTGTTTCCTCCAAGGCAACTGGGGAATTGGGTCACAGCTCCTTGACTCTGCTGGGAGTGAGGTGAGCATGCCGTATGGACCAGAAAGCCCAAATCCTCCAGCAACTGAACACCAAACCTTTCCTGCATACTTTCTCCCTCAATGGTGCCATGAAGAGTAACGGGTAACAAACATGAAAAAGTATTTTTTACACACTTTGCCAAAAGGATGACAGTTCTGAATTTTCCAGGATATGAGATCTTCTGGGTTAGCTGTCAGTTTAATTCTCCTGAGAAGGGAAGTGAAAAAATGATATTGTGTTAAAAAGTGCAAGACTTGAACACTGAAAACTATAAAACATTGTCAAAAGAAGTCAAAGAAGACCTAAGGAAATGGAAAAACATCCATGTTCATGGATCAGAAGACTTAATATGTTAAGATGGCAGCACCCCCAAATTGATCTACAGAATCAACACAATTCTTATCAATATTTCAGTTTAATGTTTCTCAGAAGTTGACAAGCACATCTTAGAATTTATATGGGACTTCAAATAGTCCATAATAACTGAAATAATCTTGAAAACAAAGAACAAATTTGTAGAGTCAATACTCCAACTTCAAACTTACTACAAAGCTACAGTAATCAAGATAGATGAATGGAATAGAGTTAAGAGTCCAAAAATAAACTCCTACATTTATGGTGAATTTATTCTGACAAGGATGTAAGATAATTAATTGGGGGAAAAATAATTTTTCTATTGAAGGGTGGTGGGACAACTGAATACGCATATGCAAAAGAATGTGGACTTCACACTGTATTACAAACCTCACAGCATTAAAAAAAATTAATTCCAAGTGGATCATACACCTAAATGTAATTAAAATCACACAAGTCTTGCAAGAAAACGTATGTCTAAATCATTGTGACCTTGTGTTAGGGCAATTCTTTTTTAGGTATTCAGCCAAAGCACAAGTGAACAAAACATTAGATAAACTGGACTTTACCACAATTAAAAACTTTTGTGCATCAATGGACACTATCAAGAGAGTGAAAAGTCAACCCACGGAATGGGAGAAAACAATTGTAAATCATATATCTGACAAGGGACTTGTATCCAGAACATATATAGATTTCTTACAACTTATCAATAAAGGTGAATCACTGAATTAAAAATAGAGAAAAGATTTGAATAGACATTTCCTCAAAGAAGACATGCAAATGGCTAATAAGCACAGGAAAAGATGCTCAACATCATTAGACGTTAGGGAAATGAAATCAGAACCATAATGAAAAACTGCTTCACACCCACTAGGGTATAAGAAAACAATAACAAGCTTTGATGAGGATGTGGGGGAAATTGGAACTCTCATATATTCTGATCTTGCTTCTAGTGGCAATGGGGAACCATTTAGGGGATTTTTAGGCAAGGTGGTACCTGATCAAATTTTTGTTTTGAGAAGATAATTCTGAATTTTATGTGGAAAACTTATGGAAAGAGGGAGAAGAGTAGAGGAGAGACCAGTTGGGGGGTTTTACAATCTAGCCAAGGGGAGACGGCAGCTGGAATTAGGGAGAAGGTGTGGGAGACAGCATCAACAAGACAGATTTGTGGGCTACTGAGAAGGAAATATTGGCATGATTTAGCAATGGATTGGTTTGGGGTGGAACAAGGTAGGGAAGAGGATAATGTCAAGGATGTTCCAGGTCCTGACTGGTGCAAAAAGATGTTCTGTAGATGCCACCCGATGAGATGAGAAGCCCTGAAGAGGATTAAGTTGGTGAAAAAGATGATAGGTTCTGCTATGGCCATGTTGGGCTGCCTCTGAGATATCTAAGTGGGAATGTCAAGCAGGCAATCGGAAGTAGTGGTCTCAGGCTCTTATGGACTTTATGGCTAGAGAAATCTATTTGGCCATAATTTCCTTCTGCATCGCGCATTGAGTCTCTGCAGACAAGGCTGTCTTTGAGGCAGGTATTATGTGAGAATAGATGTGTTTCTAGAACCAAGCCAGGTACAGTAGATGAAATCTAAAGAAGATGAAGAAAGCTTGGCTAGAGAGAGAGGAAGAATTCCAGGGAGTGCTGAGAGATACAAGTCAGACACAAAAGAGAAGTTTCATGATGGAGGCAGTAACCACAGCATCCAATCCTGCCGAGAGGACCAAAAGCTATTTATTTCATCGACTGATATGAAGCTCATTGGGGGCTTAAAAGTGATTTTTTGTGTGTGTGTGTGAGGAGGACCAGCCCTGAGCTAACATCTGCCAATCCTCCTCTTTTTTTTTGCTGAGGAAGACTGGCCCTGGGCTAACATCTGTGCCCATCTTCCTCTACTTTATATGGGACGCCGCCACAGCACGGCTTGACAAGCAGTGCGTCGGTGCGCGCCCGGGATGCGAACCGGCGAACTCTGGGCCGCCGCAGCGGAACGCGAGCACTTAACCACCTGCGCCACCGGGCCGGCCCCGTAAAAGTGATATTTTTGATGGAATGATGGAGGCAAAAGGCAGTTTTGAGTGTGTAGAGGAAGAAGAGGGAGGGATCAAATGTACAACATTAATATTTGCAAAGAGAGTGACTTAGCACGTTGTAGTAAGGTGGAAAAGATGCTGTTGAGAAGATGAGACTGCACAGGTCCAGAGAGAGAACGTATGAGCAACAACGTAAAGTTGTGGAAAAGTCAAGAGTGTCTGGAACCAAATACAAGCTGAGGAAACCTCACATGAAAAGATGTTCAACATCACTAATTATCAGGGAAATACAAATCAAAACTACATTGAGATATTACCTCACATCCATAGAATGGCTATAATCAATAAGACCAGAAATGACAAGTGTTGGAGAGGATGTGGAGAAAGGGGAACCCTCATACACTGCTAGTGGGAGTGCAAACTGGTGCAGCCACTATGGAAAACAGTATGGAGATTTCTTAAAAAATTAAAAATAGACATACCATACAATCCAGCTATCCCACTCCTGGGTATTTAACCCAAGAACACGAGACCAATAATTCAAAACAATTTATGCACCCTTACATTCGTCACAGGATTATTCACAATAGCTAAGATGTGAAAGCATCCCAAGTGTCCATCGAAGGATGAATGGATAAAGAAGTTGTGGTATATATATACAAGGGAGTACTACTCAGCTAGGAAAAAAAGACAAAATTGTGCTATTTGTGACAACATGAATGGCCCTTGAGGGTATTATGCTAAGTGAAATAAACCAGACAGAGAAAGACAAATATTGTATGATTTCACTCATATGTGGAAGGTAAATAAACAAACACATAGATAAGTAGAACAGATTTGTGGTTAGGGGGAGGGTGAAAAGGGTAAAAGGACACATATGTATGGTAATGTATAAACACTAGACTATTGGTGGTGAACATGATGGAGTCTACATAGAAACTGAAACATAATAATGTGCACCTGAAATTTACACAATGTTATAAGCCCATATGACCTGAATAAAATAATAAAAAAAAAAGGCAGAGGGATTAGCTTTAAAGAGTCGGAAGCACGTTTTGTCTATCTGTGGGAATAAGATGGAATAAGGAGAGAATGAACCAGATGCCAAATGCCTGATGTCTTTGAGAGCACAAAGTTCACCCTGTTTCATCCACTGAGTTGATCTTCCCTGTGAAGAAGTTGGTAGGAATATCTGCTGGGAAGAGGGAAGAGTTAGAAGGATGAGACCTCTGAGGAGTGGAGAATTTGGGAAGGGGCAGTTGTGGAGGGTGGACAAGTACATAGGTGAGAGAAATGCAGAAGGCTTGCCAGGCAGAGTGGGGGCCTCATGAAAGTTGGGAGAAAGAATGCATTAGCTCAAGTCATTGCACAACCCATACAGACCCCATGAGTCTCACTTTCTTCACCTACCAAATGCGAACATAATAAAACTTACCTCCAAGCGCTGATGTGCAGATCATGTGAAGAAAAATATGAGAAAATGTTATGTAAACCCCCAAAATACAAATACTTGGTATGATTCACGCCACTAGAATCTCTTCTATCTCCTCTATGATTCTCCTTCCTGGTTTTGCATTGTTTGTGTGTGCAGATAACACCAGGAATGGGTTCAGGCTTCAAGGACAGTCTCAAATCCAACTTAATACTTATTTCACTTTACTTTTATGACTGTATATACCATGTATTTACTGTTCTTTATAGAGGGGTAGCATGGAATGACTTGGGAGAAAGGATGGTGCTGTGTCTCTGAGAAACTCATGCACCACTGCTTCAGATCAATAGTTCCTGCCTATAGAGCTTACTATAGCATCTTTCTCTGCTTATGAGTAAGTGTTTTCTGTCTTTTCACCAAGGAAAATTAAAAAGCACATGAACCAGTTCTCACAAGGTGGGTGCTCTACACATGAGGGAATAAGGTAGCCATGTGTGAGGGTCAAGGTGAGCGTAGAAACAGTGAGTGAAAGCAGAAAAAGATCACCTTTCATGACAGGAAGTGTCTGGACGAGTCCAGCAGTAAACCAAGTGTGAGCCATCCCAGGGCATCTCCTGGGTATACCCAGGTTGTCCCATGTGGGAGGCATGTGCTGATTAAGCAGATCTGTTATTCAAGTGCTCTGGGAGCAGTGCATGGTCTTACCACACTGTGTCTGGAGGCCTCAGACATGGCCCTGCTGGAGAGCGTGTACTTCTCAGACTCCACTCTGGTTTTCCTGACCCCTTTGCACCATTTCCTATATTGCTCCCGAACCTGCAGAGGCAAAGCAGGCTCTGGGTCAGCTCACTGAGAGGAGTGAGATGGGCAGAGTCCTGAGTGGGAGTCAGGCAGTGGTACCTGCTGGCTGAGGAGACAGTACACCAGGAAGATGAAGACGCCCTGCAGGCTGTTGATGATGGTGAAGAGGTAGGCCATGACCCGGGCAGCTGGACCCACCTGCAGGATTCCCAGACACCACGTGCAGCCCAGGATGAAGAGCTGAGCTGTGGCTTTAAATGTCAGCATCCTGGGGAGGAGGAAGGAGGCTCATGATGCACCCAGAGCAACACAATCAAACCATTCTCATCTCCACTCCATCTCCATGGATCCTCTGACTGAGTG
>CM053548.1:75994-102859 GCA_028646465.1 Rhinoceros unicornis | reverse complement strand
CAAGGGGTGAAAGGAGTCATATATATGGTGATGGACAAACAAGAGGGCACAAGGGGTGAAGGGAGTCATATATATAGTGATGGACAAACAAAAATGTACAACCCAAAATTTCACAATGTTAGAAACCATTAAAACATCAATAAAAAAAAATTCCAGGTACATTAAAATCTACCAAAATTATTAAATTATTATGAAATGAAGGACAATGTCGTAGACATGAACTAAAGTAAAAATCCAAACTGGATCAAAACAAAAAGAAAAGTTTGTGGTGACACCACACTCAATTTTGCCTTTATTCCGATTGTCACGGGAATGATATTTATCCCATTTACATCAGTGTGAGCATGGACATGCAGCATCATTAAATGTGACTGAGTTCCAAGATACTCCTGTCCAGGGCAGTCAGAAACTGTGCAGTGAACAGGCTGTGCACGTCTCCCGGACCCAGTGCCCAACATTCTACTCTGACCGGTGGCATCCTTAGTATCCATCCTCCCTGACAGCACGGTTACTGCATCCAGTCCCTGGGGGCAGCCCTGAGCTAGGCCAGTCCATTAGCAATCAGATTCCCGTTTGGGGGGCAGCTGGATCATATGTCAGGTTAGTAATGCACATGCTCTTCAGGTTCCTGGGGCTTCTGTTAGGGGTGGGAGAAGGGTCGAATCAAGAGAAAACAACTATGATTGTTAACATAGTTTAATGTAAAAATCTGCGTTTGAAAGGAGTACCCTGGCCCTATTTTCTGTGTTAAAACTCCAATTGGTGTTTTGGGGTTGTGGTCCTCCATTCTTCTAACCCAGTGAAAATGGATGATCTTGCTCTAGGGAAAAATTTAAGTCTCAAATCTCCAAACAAGGAAGTTTCAGCAATCACTTATGGATCAGAGGAACCTTAGAGACCTAAAATTGTTGAGACTGTTGCTTCCAGTTTAGCTGCCCCTCAAATTCAAGTGAATACTTTCTCTTCTCCCCTTACCCTTCCCCAGAAGTAAAGCAGGTGACAGGGTTTTCAGGAAGAAAAGTTTATGAACAAAAGACACCATAAACAGAGTTTGGAGACATGTGACACAATAAAATGTTTTGCATATTTAACAAAAGATATATAGATATAGATACATATGACACACAAACACACACATACACATACATATTGTTTACTCCTTAAAATCAATAAGAAAAATAAATGAATAAAATAGAAAGTGTGCAAAAGAAATGAGCAGATATTTCACAGAGAGAATCATTAATACAAATTACATGAAAATTTGTTGACATTTACACTGGTCAATGAGAGAAGTACAAATTGTTAAGATAGTAAGACAAATTGTTTACCCATCACATTGGGGAAAAATGAAAACATTGAATAATGTATCATTTGAAGATTCCAAGACACCTGTGATCTCTAAGCCTCCCAACGGTTAACTGCTAAGCTTATAGAATCTTAGAATTGTAAAGTTGAAAGGTACATCACAAATCATCTATTCTGGCCTTCTCATTCTATGGATGAAGGAGCCTGTGCATCCTCAGAGAGGTTGGCTTTTCTTCTTGAATGTTTTTCCTATCCATAAATATATTATGCTCATTATTTTTATTTAATTATTTTATTGAGATCATATTGGCTTCTAATATTGTGTAATTTCAGGTGTACATTATTGTATTTAAGTTTCTGTATAAACACGTCTAGTTGAAGTCTAGTTTTTATCCCTCACCATACATATATGCCCCTTTACCTCTTTTGCCCTCACCCACCCTCTTCCCCTCTGGTAACCACTAATCTGTTCTCTTTATCCATGTGTTTGTTTATCTTTCACAAGTGAGTGACATCGTGCAGTGCTTGTCTTTCTCTGTCTGGCTTATTTCACTTAGCATAATACCCTGAAGGCCATCCATGTTGTCACAAAAGGCACAATTTTGTCTTTTTTATGGTTGAGTACTATTCCATTGTGTAGATATAGCACATCTTTATCCATTCATCAGTTGATGGGCACTTGGGTTGCTTCCATGTCTTGGCTATTGTGAATAATGCTGTGATGAACATAGGGATGCATTGATCTCTTTGAATTCTTGATTTCATGTTCTTTGGAAAAATACCCAGTAGTGGGATAGCTGGATCATATAGTATTTCTACCTTTAATTTTTTGAGAAATCTCTGTACTGTTGTCCAGAGTGGCTGCACCTGTTGCATTGCCACCAGCAGTGTATGAGGGTTCCGTTTTCTCCACATCCTCTTGAACATTTCATACTTTTTGTCTTGTTAATTATAGCCATTCTGATAGGTGTAAGGTGATAACTCATTGGAGTTTTGACTTGCATTTCCCTAATAATTAGTGATGTTGAACATCTTTTCATGTGTCTGTTGGCCATCCCTATATCTTCTTTGGAAAAATGTCTGCTCATAGCGTCAGCCCATTTTTTGATCAGGTTCTTTGGGATTTTATTGTTGAGTTGTATTAGTTCTTTATATATTTTAGAAATTAACCCCTTGTCAGGTATATGATTTGCAAATATTTTCTCCTAGTTGATAGGTTGTCTTTTTGTTTTGTTCACGGTTTCCTTTGCCTTGCAGAAGCTTTTTAGTGTGATGTAGTCCCATTTGTTTACTTTTCCTCTTGTTTCCCTTGCCTGAGTAAACATGGTATTCCAAAAGATACTTCTAAGACCAATGTCAAATAACGTTCTGCCTATGTTTTCTTCCAGGAGTTTTATGATTTCAGGTCTTACATTCAAGTCTTTAATTGATTTTGAGTTAATTTTTGTGTATGCTGCAGAATAATGGTCTACTTTCTTTCTTTCGCTGTGGCTGTCCAGTTTTCCCAACATTATTTATTTATTTATTTATTTATTTATTTATTTATTTATTTATTTATGAGGAAGATCGGATCTGAGCTAACATCCAATGCCAATCCTCCTCTTTTTTTTTTTGCTGAGGAAGTCTGGCCCTGGGCTAACATCTCTGCCCATCTTCCTCTACTTTATATGGGACACCACCACAGCATGGCTTGCCAAGGGGTGCGTTGGTGTGCACCTGGGATCTGAACTTGCAAACCCCGGGCCACCACAGTGGAGCGTGCACACTTAACTGCTACACCACTGGGCCAGCCTCCAACACCATTTATTGAAGAAACTTTCCTTTCTCTGTTGTATGTTCTTAGCTCCTTTGTTGAAGATTAGCTGTCCATAGATGCGTGGTTTTATTTCTGGGCTTTCAATTCTGTTTCATTGATCTCTGTGTCTGTTTTTCTGCCAGTACCATGCTGTTTTGGTTATTGTAGCTTTGTAGTATATTTTTAAGTAAGGAATTACAATACCTCCAGCTTTGTTCTTTTTTCTCAGGATTGCTTTGGCTATTCGACATCTTTTGTTGACCCATATAAATTTTAGGATTCTTTGTTCTATTTCTGTGAAGAGTGTCATTAGGATTCTGATTGGGATTGCCTTGGATCAGTAGATTGCTTTAGGTAATATGGATATTTTAACTGTCTTTATTCTTTCAATCCATGAGCATGGAATATCTTTCCATTTCTTTATGTCTTCTTCAATTTCTTTCAATAATGTCGTATAGTTTTCAGTATATAGGTCTTTCACCTCCATGGTTAAATTTATTCCTAGATATTTTATTCTTTTTGTTGCGATTGTAAATGGGATTGTATTCTTGGCTTCTCGTTCTGCTAGTTTGTTATTAGTGTATAGAGATGTAACTGATTTTTGTATGTTGATTTTATCTCTGCAACTTTGCTTTAGTTGTTGACTATTTCTAATAGTTTTCTGATGGATTCTTTAGGGTTTTCTATATATAGAATCATGTCATCCACAAACAGTGACCGTTTTACTTCTTCTTTTCCAATTTGGATCCCTTTTATTTCTTTCTCTTGCGTAATTGCTCCTGCCAAAATTTCCAGTACTGTGTAGAATAAGAGTGGTGAGAGTGGGCGCCCTGGTCTTGTTCCTGTTCTCAGAAGACTGTCTTCCAGTTTTTCACTGTTAAGTATTATGCTGGCTGTGGGTTTGTCATGTATGGCCTTTATTATGTTTATTATGTTGAGGTACTTTCCTTCCATATCGATTATATTGAGAGTTTTTATCATAAATGGATATTGGGTCTTGTCAAATGCTGTCTCTGCATCTACTGAAATGATCATGTGACGTTTATTCCTGATTTGGTTAATGTGGTGTATCACGTTGTTTGATTTGCAGATGTGGAACCATGCCTGCATCACCGGAATAAATCTCAGTTGATCATGGTATATGATCTTTTTAATGGATTGCTATATTCGATTTGCTAATATTTTGTTGAGGACTCTTGTATCTATGTTCATCAGTGATATTTGCCTGTAATTGCCCTTTTTTGGTTTTGGTATCAGGTTAATGTTGCCCCATAGAATGATGTAGGAAGTGTCCCATCTTCTTCAATTTTTCAGAATAATTTAAGAAGAATCGGTATTAAATGGTCTTTGAATGTTTGATAGAATTCTTCCGAGAAGCCATCTGGTCCTGGAATTTTGTTTTTTGGGAGGTTTTTGATTACTGTTTCAATCTCTTTACTTGTGATTGGTTCATTCAGATTCTCTATTTCTTCTTGATTTAGTTTTGGGAGATCGTATGATTCTAAAAATTTATCCATTTCTTGTAGGTTATCCAATTTGTTGGCATATAGTGTTTCATAGTGTTCTCTTGTAATCCTTTGTATTTCTATTGTATCCATTGTAATTTCTCCTGTTTCATTTCTAATTTATTTATTTGAGCCTTCTCCCTTTTTTCTTAATGAGTCTATTGAAGGGTTTGTCAATTTTGTTTATCTTCTTAAAGAAACAGCTCTTAGTTTCATTGATCCTGCTACTCTTTTTCTTATCCCTATTTTTTTTTATTTCTGCTCTAATTTTTATTATTTCCCTCCTGCTGACTTTGAGCTTTGTTTCTTACTCTTTTTTTAGTTCTTTTAGGTATAGTTTAAGATTAGTTATTTGAGTTTTCTCTTGTTTGTTGATGTGGACATGTATTGCTGTTAATTTCCTTCTTAGTACTGCTTTTCCTGCATCCCATAAGAGTTGGGATGCTGTGTTTTCACTTTCATTTGTCTCCATGTACTTTTTGATTTTTCCTCTGATTTCTTCATTGATACATTGGCTGTTCAGTAGCATGTTGTTTAGTCTCCACATATTTGTCACTTTTCCAGCTTTTCTCTTGTAGATGATTTCTAGTTTCATAGCATTGTGGTCAGAAGAGATGCTTGATATGATTTCAGTCTTCTTAAATGTTTTGGGGCTTGCATTGCTTGCCAACATATGGTCTATCTCTGAGAATGTTCCATGTGCATTTGAAAAGAATTAGTATTCTGCTGTTTGGGGATGGAATTGGGATGGAATGTTCTCTATATATCTATTAAGTCCAATTGGTCATGTGTTTAATTGAAGGCCACACTTTCTTTGTTGACTTTCTGTCTGGATGATCTATCCATTGATGTAAGTGGGTTATTGAGGTTCCCTACTATTATTGTGCTGCTGTCAATTTCTCCCTTTAGGTCTGTTAATAGTTGCTTTATATACTTTAGTGCTCCTGTGTAAGAACATATACATTCATAAGTGTTATGTCCTCTTGGTGGAATTTCCCTTTTATCATTATATAATGCCCCTCTTTGTCTTTCATTATCTTTTCTATCTTGAAGTCTGCTTTGTCTGATATAAGTATGGCAACATCTGCTTTGTTTTGCTTGCCATTTGCTTGGAGTATCATCTTCCATGCCTTCACTCTGAGCCTGTGTTTGTCTTTAGAGCTGAGATGTGTTTCCTGGAGGCAGCATATTGTTGGCTCTTGTTTTTCAATCCATTCAGCTACTCTGTGTCTTTTGCTTGGTGATTTCTGTCCATTTACATTTAGAGTGATTATTGATATATGATGGCTTAATATTGTCATTTTATCTCTTGTTTTCTGGTTGTTCTATGATTCCATTGTTTCTTTTCCCTTCTATTTCTGACTGTCATTTCAGTTTGGTGATTTTCTGTGATAGTTTTCTCACTTTTCTCTTTATTTATGATTCGTGGCTCTGCTCTGAATTTTTGTTTAGTGGTTACTATGAGGTTTGTATAAAAGATCTCAGAGATTAAAAAGTCTGTTTTCTGATAGCCTCTTATCTCTATTAGCCTAGGCAGATTCCATCCACTTTCCTCTTCTCCTTGTGTGTTATTATTGTCACAAATCATTCCTTTTTGTGCTATGAGCTTGTGACTAAATTGAAGTGTTTATAGTTATTTTTTATGCTTTCTTTCTCTTTATCTTTTAGGTTATAATTAAGTGTTTGCTAGGCTATTCTGATATAGAGCTACAATTTTCTGATTTTGTCTATTCATCTCCTTGCTCAAAACTTTGTGAACCCTCGCCTTTTTGTTTCAGGTAGGAGGGCTCCGTTCATTGTTTCTTGTAAGGCAGATCTAGTGGCAATGAACTCCCTCAGATTTTGTTTATCTGTGAAAGCTTTTATTTCTGCTTCATATCGGAAGGATAATTTTGCTTGACAGAGAATTTTGGCTGATAGTTTTTGTCTTTCACTGTTTTGAATATTTCATTCTATTCTCTCCTAGCCTGTAAGGTTTCTGCTGAGAAATCCACTGAAAACCTGGTGGGGGTTCCTTTGTGGGTTGTTTTCTTCTGTCTTGCTACGCTTAATATTTTTTCTTTGTCATTGACTTTTGACAGTTTTAATATTATATGCCTTTGAGAGGGTCTTTTTGTGTTGATGTAATTAGGAGTTCTATTGGTTTCATGTACTTGTATATCCAGTTCCTTCCCCAGGTTTGGGAAGCTCTCAGCTATTATCTCTTTGAACAAGCTCTCTGCTCCTTTCTCCTTCTTTTCTCCCTCTGGGATACCTATAATCCTTATATTTCTTTTCCTAATTGAGTCAGATATTTCTCAAAGAATTTCTTCATTCGTTTTAAGTGTTAGTTCTCTCTCTTCCACTACCTGAAGCATTCCTAGATTCCTCTCTTCCTGCTCACTAATTCTCTACTCCATACAGGCTGCTCTATTTTTTATGCTTTCTACATTATTTTTTCTCTAATTAGTTGTGTTATTCATATCCAGAATGTCTATATAGTTTTTTTAAGGGCTTCAGTCTCTTCGATGAAGTAGTCCTTCTGTTGATTAATTTTATTCCTGAGCTCACTGAACTGTTTTTCTGAGTTTTCTTGTAACTCACTGAGTTTCTTTATGATAGCTATTTTGAATTCTCTGTTACTTAAACTGTAATCTTCTGTGACTTCAGGTTTGTTGAAGAAGAGTTGTCATTTTCCTTCTATTCTGCAGTGTTACTGTATTTCTTCATGGTGTTTGATGAATTGATCCTCTGCTGGCACATTTGTGGAAGTAATCACCTTTTCTTATTTGGGTACAGCTTTGGTTACTTTAGTTCTGGTCACCTGGGTCTCATGCTCCTCCACTGGGTCTCCGTGGCTCAGACACTGCTGTCCTGTGCACCACGTGCACTGCTGTGTCTGGATTGTCTTGGGGTGCTGGTTGCACCACTGTCAGGGGTGCTGGGTTCATGGGTGTCACAGTAGGTGGCGGGGGCCTGGGGAACTGGGAAATTGTATACACTCCCACTGCTGGTGGAGATAGTGTCTGGGTTTCCACCACTGGGGGCTGGGTAACAGGTGCTGTTCTGGTTCCTGTTACTTCCACCTGCCAATGCTGGGAGGATGGGTAGGGGCTACATACTATGTTTCCACTCCGTCTGCTCATAGTTGTGCCAGTTGGGCCACTCTGCATTTGCACGAGCTGGCCACAGCCGCTTGGCTGGTCATGCTCACACATGTTGGGCCGTTGAGTTCAGCAGTCAGGTCCAGCCTGTCAGCTGAACTCAACGGGTGGAGTGACTTTGCATGGGCTGAGCCACTGTCACTCAGTGGGCAGCATTCGTGTGGGTGGGGCCACTGCATCAGGTTGGTGCTCCCAAGGGCTGGGTTACCACTCTGAAAGTGTCACATGCGGGCCAGGCTGTCCCCTCCTCCACTCACAGTGGCGCCTGTGCTGTGTGAGGATCTTCAACCTAGATCACTGCCACGGGGGAGGAGAGGGGTGCACTCACCCAGTTCCACTGCTTCCCAGGGGTCCAGTCCACCCACCTTCAGATGCACAGCTGCATGGATCTCTCAGGCATCTGTTGTGTTGTGAATCTTCTGTTGGTTAATGGATGTCCATTTAATTGTAACTTAGAAGGGAGAGACAAAGGAAAAAGCTCAGTCTGCCATGATCCTGATATCATTCCCTTGACATTTTAAAATCCCTGTATATCTCTTTCTTCTATTACTTTCCTTCAAAATGAGATAAATGATTGATTAGAGCATAGAAGTCACTTTAGCCACAGATCAACAAAAGTATTCATGTTAGAAATGAAAAATAAAAAAGTGTGATAGTAGTATATTGACAGGATGCAGGAAATTGATCATCTCCTATACCACCTGGGTAATTTGATGAGTCCCATTAGATAAAAGTTTGGCAGAATTGAGACAATGTAAAATATATATGCTTTACAAACACTTATTTGAACCACTTGATACCTATTCTAAAGAATTTACAGATATTCTCCATATGATGTGTTTGAGATATTAAAAGAATAATTATTGTAGCAATGACAAACAAGAGGTCATCTAAATGTACATCAAAAAAGGGAATGGCAAAATACAATTTATTCATATCCTGCAATCTAAATATAAGCAACAGCAACCAGAAAGAAAGATGTGGGTCTGTATGTACAACACGCAAAAACTCCCCCAAAACTGTTGTTGTCTAAAGGACAAGTTGAGACCAAGGGCATAGTGTGAAAACTTTATATTAAAAATAACTAAAGCTAAAGAAAATATAAAAATTTCATACATAAAACAGCCATAAGAAGACTCTGAAGGGCGTGGAGAAGGCAGACAGCACAGGGACCCTGGGACCCAAGGAAATATACAATGTGAATTCCGAGGGTTTCTTTTTTGTCACATACCCCAGGCTTGGAACTTAAGAGGTTGCAGCCCTGAAATACCAACAGGTGCAGATAAAAAATGTGTCCCCAGAAAAGCCTGCTCTCCCTAGCCAAAGACCAAGAGAGGGGCAGCTAGCACAAGAGGAGCCACTTCAGCAGTAACTGCCCCACTGCATCCAATCACCACAGAAAGAACTGTGGCCCCACTCTCACCCTGATCAGCAAAGATCAAGTGGGAAGCCCTGACTCCCACCCTCATCCAGCTGTAATGAAGCACTCCTCCCACCCCTATGGGGTTACAGCAGAGAAGGAGCTGGGACTTGCCACACGCCCATTGGAAAAAGCCCCTCTCTGTGGTGTCAGTGGAGGCCATGTGGGGAGGCATCTCCACAGCCCCAAGTCGGGTGGTATAAGCAGAGGCCTGGTTGTGAGTGAGAACATCCACCCCACCCAACAGTAACCAGGTAACCCTTCCCAACTGGGGCGTCATTGGAGCCCAAGTGGAAAACCTGGATTCCACCCTCATTTGCAGCACCAAGATGGCAGCCTTTTCCCCACTGGATGATGTCAGGGGAGTCAGCGAAAACAGAAGGTTTTAATAAAATCCAGTTTTGAAAGATAATACCTTAAATATCTAGGATAGACTCAAAAATCATTGTCATCCCAAGAACCAGGAAAATCTCAATTTCAGATGACACAAATGTTAGTATTATCCGACAGGTATTTTAAAGCACCCATCATAAAAAACGTTCTAATGCTCAATTATGAACAAACTTTTCTGAATAAATAGACAGTCTCAGCAAATAAATAGAAAACTCTGACAAATACATGTGATATAAAGAAGACCTAAATGGAAATTTAAATATGAAAAGTCCAATAACTGAAAAAAGAAATCTAGCAAATGGGCTCACTAGCAGAATGGAGACAAAGGAGGGGGAAAAAATAAGTGAACTTGAATATGAAACAATAGAAATTATCCAATCTGAACATAGAAAATAGAATACAAAAAATAAAATGAACAGAGTCTCAGGGACTTGTGGGACTATAACAAAAATCTAATATTTGTGTCATTGAATTCCAGAGGGAGTTAAAAAGAATGTGGATCTGAAAAGTTATTCAGAGAAAAAGTGGCTAAAAATTTCCCCAGTTTGCCAAAAGACAAAAACCAATAGATTCAAGAATCTACTCCAAACCAGATAAACTCAAATCCATGCCAAGGTACATCACAATCAAACTTTTGAAAACTAAAGACATAGAAAAAAACTTGGAAAGCAGTGAGAGATAAGATAAGAGAAAAACAATTTGAATTACAGCTAATCTGTCATCAGAAACCATGGTGCCAATGCAAAGTAGCACATTTTTCAAATGTTGAAAGAAAAGAGTTGTCAGCCTAGAATTCTATATGCAGAAAAGATATCCTTCAGGAATTAAGGGGAAATCAAAACTTTTTTTGATAAAATTTACTTTTTCCCAAATATTAAATAAACATGATACTATGCACTGAATTGTGTCACCCTAAAATATATGTTGAAGCCCTGACCCCCATGGGTGTATGGAGATAGGGGCTTTTAGGAGTGATTAAAGTTAGGTGAGGTCATAGGGTGGGGCCCTAATCCCATAGGACTGATGTCCTTAAAGAAGAGGAAGAGACACCAGAGCTCTCTCTCTTCTCTTCCACACGCAGAAGAGAGGCCATGTGAGGACACAGTGAGAAGGCAGCCATTTGGAAGCCAGGAGGAGACCTCACCAGAAACCAACCCTGCCATCACCTAGATCTTAGACATCCAGCCTCCAGAACTGTGAGCGAATAAATTTCTGTTGTTTAAGCCACCTAGTCTATGCTATTTTGTTATGGCAGCCTAGCCCCGCGGCTTAGCAGTTAATTGTGTGTGCACTCCGCTGCTGGTGACCCGGGTTCAGATCCCGGGCGCGCACCGACGCACTGCTTCTCCGGCCATGCTGAGGCCGCGTCCCACATACAGCAACTAGAAGGGTGTGCAGCTATGACATACAACTATCTACTGGGGCTTTGGGGGGAAAAAATAAATAAATAAAATCTTTAAAAAAAATGTCAGCAATATTCTCCTTTGTCAGTAAACGTGAATCTAAGACTGTTTTGATATTGTTGAAGAATAAAAACACCTTAGTTTTAGACCTGCCAAGGTTTAGGGAAAATTTGAGTAGCATGAAGAAGATATTTGTGGTGATGGAATATTACATATCATGATTGCAGTGACAGTTACAGGAATCTACACTTGTGATAAAATGACACCAAACTACACACACATTGTCTTGGTGTCAGTTTCTTGGTTTAGATATTGGACTATTATTACATGAAAATGTAACCTTTGCAGGAAACTGAGTGAAGGGTACACATGAACTCTTGGTCTCATTTTTGCACCTCCCTGCAAATCTATATTTATTTCAAAATAAAAACTTAAAAACAAAGAGTTCTGATAATAGATAATAAATAGATTAATCTTTTCACTCTGATCTAAGGTCCTTCTAGGGGCAAAAAGACCAGTAGAATGATTCTTCACATTTGGGAGGTCTTGTAAACACAGTATCACGCTTCCTATATCAGAAAGGTATAAAAACCAGGCTCAAGGAGGCTTTCAGTGCAAATACTAGTGATGCTGTGCAAATATTTAAAAGCAGAACTGTGAGTTTCAAAGAAGTTAATCATCGGGCAGCTTAGGAGGAAGAAAGCATTCAGATAAGTAGTTTCCTAAGTCAGCCCATGAAGACAGAAGTCGTACTAAAAACAGGAAGTCGTTTTCACTTGCACAGACCTGGAACAGATGTCCTCTGTGACTGGGCTTGCTGGACTCTGCACCATGAAGAAGAGATTTCTAAGGTTGCTGCCAGGTAGGAAGAATTATAACAATGGAGAGAGAAGACTAAAGCTATCTGGGAACTGTCTGTCCAGTTTGAGAATGTTCTCTATTCTGTGTTTGATTTCTGCCTTGTTTTTCCACTATCTCTGTAAGGAAGAGCAGGGAAGAAAAATTAGGAAGGATATTAGTTCAATTATATTCAGTTTTCAAAGGAGAAATTCGGTGAAATGTATTCCTAGGGCAAATATGGGGACTTGGAGATTTCTCATTCTGGCACCTGAATTAGTTCAGCTTTTCTGGAGAAACCAACAGGATGTATCTCTCCATCTATATCTATCTATCTATCTATCTATCTATCTATCTATCTATCTATCTACCTACCTATCTATCTAGATTTATTTTAGGAAATTGTCTCATGAGATTGTGGAGGTTGGAGAGTCCAAAATCTGCAGGGCAGGCCAGCAGGATGGAAACCCCGGGAAGACTTATTGTTGCATCTCAAGTCTGAAGCCAGTCTGGAAGCAGAATTCCCTATTCCTTGGAGGTGGTCTGCCTTTTTTCTCTTAAGGCGTTCAACTGATTGGATGAGGCCCATCCAGATTAAGAAGAGTAATCTGCCTACTCAAAGTCTCCTGATTTAAATGTTAAACTCATCTAGAAAATACCTTCACAGCAATATGTAGACTGGTGTCTTATCAAATATCTGGGTATCATGGCCAAACCAAATGTGTACATGGAATTAACCATCACACTGCCTATGTTATTTTTTCATAAGAGTAGATAACCAACCTCTAAGAAACTTAATATTTGAAGAAAAACATAGTCCTTTAGTCTTTCAGCTTTGTATGAGTAATGGAATTATTTGAAGGACAATAACAGTGAATTAGTAAAAACCAGTATTAGTGAGGTGAGCTTAATTCTGATTAGTCTGTATTTTCTTCAACGCTTAGGATAGTACATGTCACCTACTAGGTTAGGCGTCCCTTATATGTTGTCCTCATTGGTTGTAATTTGTTTCCTGGGTTTTATGAAAATAGCCACATTTCTTATCATCTGCTTTGTGGAATATCATTGTTTTAAGCTGGGCATATTTCAGAGGGTCCTTTGTACCAAATACTGTGGGAATTTGAAAGCAATGGAGAGCAAAGTTAGTTTCTTCTGGATATTTACATTTTTAGGTGTCTATGTATAATGTGCTCAGTAGAATAAATGAACTTATTCGTACACATGGGACATTGGGACTCATCTGATCCTGCTCTGGTGCCACACTGTAGAAAACAGAGGCATGGTTGGTGGGGCACCTGAGGCGTGGAACGCCTGCACACCTTTCCCAAGGGGCAGCTTCAGGCTGGTTTGGACTCAGGCGTTCTGGACCCGAAGCCTGGCCCTCTGCAGCACTGGACAGAGTCATAGGAGAAAAGGATATTTCGTGGGCAAGGAGGGAAGAGTAGGGGTCTAGAACTCTGACCCCTGAGAGGACCAAGGGGATTCTGCCTGACCCTGGAGTCTGACCCAGACACAGTGGGTCTCAGGTACCAGGAAGGTCATAGAGGAGCCGGAGAGAAATTCTGCTCTTCATTATCTTCCTTCACTCTTTCTTTCCCTTTAGCCGACGTACGTTGTCTGTTTACTCTGTGTCGGGCTCTGTGCTAACCCTTTGTTAGTCTTCACTAATCTACAATCAGAATAAAGCTCCTCCTATTACGCTACCATTTCCCCATTTTGCAATGGAGAAAGTGTGCTTCACACAATGGGTGGTGTTCCCAAAGCCGCACAGCCACCACGTGGACGTCTGGGATGCAGACTTGAACATGTCCATCTCCAAATCCATCCTCCACCAGTGTCTTCTGTCACCTTACACAGAGTTGAACTGGCAGCACAGCCTTAAGAGGAATTCACTTTTGTCTTTACCCAAGAAGAAAGATCCTTCAAGGCAAACAGATGTGAAAGGATTTTCAGAAAATTTTTGGCTCACATGATTGGGTTGACAGACTCTAACAGGTGTTATTAGAGGTATTGTCTGTAGGGTAGATTTTATTTCTTAGCACTTGTAGTTGTTTTCATACCACAAAGCTTGTTGCTGTCAGTCACTCAGTTCTCAGGACTGGACTGGGAGACAAAGGGGGAAGGCTGTGCCCTCAGTGCACTACAGGAGGCCAGGAGCTCAGCTGGAGGAAGCACAGAAGCTGTGGGCGCTGCACCTGGAGAGTCCACTCACCAGGAGAGGGTGGCTCCACCTGCAGCCTCCTTAGTTCCCACTCGTCACCTGTCATCAGCTCCCTCCCCTTGATTCCAGGGCTCCACACCCTGCTGAAATCACTGTGAGCTAGGGCTCACACTTTGGGCTGTCTGATTCCAAACCCACACTCTTCTTGTGTGCCCTGAATCATGTACTCTAAACAGGGGGGTGATCCTGGAAGAGAAATCATCAAAGCAGATTTCTTCCATCTCCAGAGAACAAAGAACCTGGGTCTGGGCAAAGACACTCCAATCTGAGGACTTTCTCCTTCAAGATTTTCCCCCTTCCGTGTGAGAAGTTGCAGTTCCTAACAGTGTCCCTGTCATCAGCTGTCTGCGTGTATTCTGTCCCCTCACCTGTAGCACCTCAGGCTCCACGAGGGCTGTGGCTGTCAGTGACTGATTCCTTGAGGAGTCCTGGAGATGGAGGGGAGAGGCTGAGTCCTCAATTCTGAGTCGAGTACAGGAGCCTCGGGGAGGCTGCTGGAAAGCCATGGGCTGCAGGTCCAGAGCCACCTCCCCAGGAGGCAATGGCTATCGGACAGGGGTTGAAGTTGGAGCTTGACCCTCTTCTCTTTGTCTTCTCTTGGTCGTCTTGTCCCAGGATTCTCACTGCTGCTGCTGTCGTCATTGGGACCTACAGCCCAGCACACTAGAGGTGAGTTTGCCCAGCAGCCCCATTAGTGACGTAAGCTGGGAGCCCATGCTGGGGTCTGGGTTCCTTCACCAACAAGGCGGGGAAAGGAGGCTTATTCTGCACGTGAGGCTCAGAGATGGTCCTCTGTGGACAGGAGAAGGTGTTTTTTCCTCCCTAAATGTCCAGAGTCTTCTGAGCTCTTCTGCTTCCAATGGGAGTCATCCCCCTCTTCCCTCCTCTCATCTACTCATGGACCCCCAGTTGGCAGCTGGCTTCCTCCATTTCTTGGACCTTCTGACCCTGTCTTTGTCCCACAGCCTGTGCTCACTGGTGCCCTCAGAACTCCACATGTGTCAGTGGCACCGCCTGTCTCTGCCATCCAGGATTCAGTTCTATGTCTGGGGAGATCATCACCAGCCCCGCGGAGACCTGCGATGGTACAGGAGCTTGGGGGTTGCACAGGGGCATATGGAGATTGTGGGGGGAGAGTGTGGGGCATCCAGAGCCCTCAGCCCTGAGAGCAGCACAGAAGCACGTTGTCAAGGATGAGAGAGGAGACAGGGCAGGGGAGGGTTGAGGGAAGTGAGCATCGGGTTTCATGATCAGTAGTGGAATGTTGAGAGCTTACACAGTGGAGCTGGGCTACATGGGTTCAAAGCTTAGCTCTGCCACTGGCTGGCTCTCTGACCTTTAGAAAATTATTTCTCCTCTCTGTGCCTCAGTTTGCTTGTCTGTAAATTATGGATAATCATTGAACCTTCCCCACATGGACGGTTGAAATTTAATATTTAGACTAGTACAGAGCAAATTATCAACAAAGGTGAACTATCATTGTTGTTATTGCTGGTATTACTCTTATTATTATTGTTCTCATAGCACAAAGAAAGGGGACGAATAATGGCAGCAACAGGAGGAAGGAAGCACCCAGGGCCTGGAAGGTCAGGCTCTCCTACTAGAGGGAGCTCACCAGGAACTCCTGCCCGGCTCACGATCATGGTCTCCCACCACGTCCTCACAGCACACCCGTGAGGCAAGCAGAGCCAGGACTGTGGTTTAAAGATCAAATTTGGGCTCAAAGAGATTGAGTGGCTTGTCCAAAGTCCCACAACTACTGTGGTAGAATCCAGATCCAGGTTTAAAATGAATGAGTTTTTATTCTTCAACAATACAGGATCACAAAAGGAAATTATACAACCTCAAAATGGTTAAGATGGTAAATTTTATGTAATGTGCATTTTACTACAATTTTAAAAAATGAGAAAAAAGTAAATTATACTATTACCTAGAAACATTCTTCATTTACTTGAACTAGTCTTAGATGCATATTTACTGATAATAAAGGAAAATATTCCTAATATGTTAGAAAATATAAGTAAAAAATACCCCTAAAATTTCTAGTAGTCCATATAGTAGACTCATGGGTGATTTTCTTTGTTCTTGTTTTGTTTTCTAAGCATCCATGTGTTAATCAATATTGGAGGGAAAGTAATTTCCTTAGGGAAAAAAAAATGTTGTTGTGATACCTTCCCAGCCCACCCATGACCCTGGAAGTGTTCCTAAAGATCCTTTGTGCATTGGCACGTGTGTGTCTCACGGAGATTTGTAGGCTGGGTGACCGTGGAGAAATCCTGCTGCTAACATCACTGGATCCCAGCTCCTTTCTGGGAACACACTTGTAGGACTGAGAATTTCCCATCCTCATATCTCGCTGCCTACACACCTCATTCTGAACAGTCCCCCACTCGACTCCACCCATCCCGTTAACCTTGAGAACAGATGTCCAGCCATCGCAGCCATCACAGAACTGGAGGGAAGCCCATTGCCCGGGTGGGGGCTGAACAGGAATCCCTCAGAGTGTGTCCCTCCTGCTCCTGTCCGGTCCTGGTGTTGACACCCACAGCCTGGGTAGGGGGCCTTAGAAGGGAAATCTGCAGGCACAGAGAAGAGAGCTCTGATCTGGGGGAGACCAGTCGCCTGTCTTGACTCGTCATGATGCTGAGAGTACTTTCAGGATCTAAAGTCTTTTGTCCCCTGATTGGAATGTACAGGAACCAAACATTTTGTCTCTGCAATTTGATTCATGTTTGAGTCCATGGTTCTTATTAAGCTGATGCTGTTTTTAGTAACAGTGTACAGACACTGAGCTGCTCAAAGGGGACCTGGGTCATGAGCATCTTTCTTCTCGTGTTTAGAGAACAAGGAGAGAAGAGATGCCACAAAACACCCCCAGTGACTCAGCTGTAGCCATTTTGTGCTGCTTCCTCATTTCATATCTGACTCAGGCTCTGATAAGGGGGGACTTCCCTCAGCGGTGGAGAGAGCAAGACTCCCCCAGAGGCATCCTGGGGCATCTTGACAAGGCCTGATCCTGGGAGCTGGGGGAGTGCCTGATGAGGAGTGTGGGGTGTACTTGGGCTACTGTGAGTAAAGGGGGCTGGAACCCAGCAGTGGGCAGGCTCCTGACCTCCTGGCTTCTCCTCAGTTGTGAATGAGGCCACCTGGGCATGAGTTCTGTCCCGTTGCCATGACTGGGTCTGGCTGGAGGCCAGAGTCTCTGCCCTGATGAAACTCACACCTTTTGGAGGTGACCCTTTGTCCTATTGTGTTCTAGACATCAATGAGTGTGAAGCCCCCTTGGCAGTGTCCTGTGGGAAGTTCGCAGACTGCCAGAACACGGAAGGGAGCTACTACTGCACATGCAGCCCAGGATACGGGCTTGTTTCTGGAGGAAGAACGTTCAGGAACGAGAGTGAGAACATGTGTCAAGGTAAGAACAATGTTGTGTCTTCCATCTCCTTGTCCATGAAGTTTGGAGTCATTTGCCCCACTTTCTCCAGGTATCAGAGGGCAGTCTTGGCACCTACCTGGTCACCCACCCCCACTGAACCACAAGGCTCAGAACCCTCCATAGACGGTCGCTTCTGGAAGTTCTATATATACTGTGCCCACCTGCCATCTTATCTTTGTAAAGAAAAAGAGGGAGATGGCATCAAGATGCCTCTTGTGCTCACAGCGTGTTCCGTTCCAGTGCAATATCCATCCTCTTCATCAGTCACCGCCAGAAGGGGACCTTCCCCCACTGGAGCCCGCATCGACTAAGTCACCTCAGGAGCCCTCTCAGACCCCCCCAGGCCATGACAGACGCAGGAACTCTGTCCAGAGCCATGGGGGTGGGGAAATTCAAGGGTGGGCTCACCCTCCCTTGCTGACCCTGGCATTGACCAACAACCCCACTTGGCAAAGACACCTCCTGGCCCTGGCCCTGACCTGACTTCTTGGATGCTCAGCCTCCATTTAATTCACCTAGCAGGGTTCCCCCCAGCCCTACCCAATAATCTCAGTCCATGGCCTGTGGGCACCTCAGATGACCGAGACCCAGGAGGATATTGTGTCAAGGGTTGACAAGGTGACATGGACCCCCTGCACACAAACTCAGAGTGTTGGCTGAATGGAATAGGCTCCCGACTGGACCAAAGGGAAAGAGAAGGCATCATCAGGGAAAATTGCCCCAAGCCTGACTCTCTACCAAGGGGGTCAACCCAGGCCCCATGTGGAACTGGACCCCCTGGGGACCAGGAGATGGAAGATGGAGGCTGAGCTCCACCCACGGGGCCCACAGGTCTGCGTCCCTGGTGGGAGGCCAAGGGCTGAGAAAATGAAACATCTGCCACCCCTCACCCATCAGCACCTGCTCCCCTCTCTGGCCACCCAGCCCTCACCCACCATGGGCCTTGCTCAGATGTGATTCTCTCCACTTCCTGCCAGTTCAGAGGTCGTCTTCGTGGGGATCAGAAAAAGGCAGCTTCACCACCCCAAGGCCACCTGGCTGGACCTCAGCCTCCACTGTCCACCCAGCCTGGCGCCTGCTGTCTGGGTGGCCCTGAATGTCCAGCATCATCTTCATTTTTCGTGCCCCTCTCCGAAAGCCTCCTTCTTGAGAGGCCGTTCAGTGGTGGGTCTTGGTCCGCCTCTATGGAGCTGGATTCTTGGAGTTAGTGTGGACGCGAGAGCGCTGTCCTGTCAGAACAACTGAGAATCCAAGGAGAACTCAGCCAGCGAGCAGCCACCCTGGGAAATGAGGACAAAGGCCATCCCTGTGAGCCAAGCTGGTCCTGCTTGGGGAATGCAGCTTTTCCCCTGCACTCAGGCCCCAGGAAGGCCCAGCCTGCCCATTGTCCAAATGCTCAGGCTGGGACACAGGTGGCCATGATGTCCCCACTCCAGCTGGGAGCTGCCTAGGGAGGCTGAGGGAGTCAGAGCTGGCAGACAGGGAAGACTCAGGCCGTTTCCAGTCACATCTGGACAACAGAGCGTCTAGGCCACCACATGCACCCACAGGCCTCCACGTGAATAAGAAAAGGCACCCACTCACCAGGGAAGAGACAGTGGCACCTTCCAGATGCTTTTCTGCTAGGAAACATGCCAGAATCCCAGCCCCAAAGGCTGCCTGCAGCTGCAGGCGTCTGTCACCCTCTTCCTCTTGCAGACGTGGACGAATGTCAACAGAAACCCAGAATCTGTAAAGGCCGCAGCGTCTGCATCAACACCCAGGGCAGCTACACCTGCTGGTGCCCGCCTGGCTTGGAGCTCAACCTGACGGACCCGAAGCTGTGCACAGCCTAGACTGTAGCTGGGGAAGGAGCTGAGGCAGGTCCTGCAGCCCGAGGAGGAGGGAGAGGATCCTCAGGTTCCTGGGTAAACAAGGGCCTGCAGAGATCCTGCCCAGGGCTCCACCTCCCTGAAAGGTCCCACCACAGAGCAGGGAGGTGGCAGGGCCTCTGGGCCTGGGGATCCCTTGTGGTGGCCCTGCCCCTGTGAGCACCCCCAGACCTCGCCCTTTCCTCATCTGTCACGTGGGAGCAGAGGGAGTTGTCACTTCTGGTTCTGAGAAGGAGAACCTCGGTCCAGGGCTCAGGAGGATGTGGATAAGAGCCTTGATCAGGAAGTCCAGCTCTCATGACTCAGTTTCCATTTCTGCCTCAGGCATAGCCTGAAAAATGGGAGCATTGTCCCTGCTGAGCCCATCTTAAGGGAAGCTGCCAGAGCGAGCTTTGTCAGGAGCGTTGTGTCCTCAGCGCAGGTAGTGAGGCGACAGGGACCTGGGCAGGGAAGGGCTGACCCTCTGGGTTCTGCTCTAACAAGGGCAGGGGTGCAGCTCTGGGTGGCAGTGATGCCACAGCCCCACCCCCTGTGTCAACAGGTGCATAGCCATCGTGTCACAGCCTCCCTGGTTAGAGGCCCATCACAGGTCCCCACAGTCCACCCTGCACCATGCGTGAGGGACTTGGTGTATCTGGGCTCACACTTGCACACACAGTTGTGCCTCGTCCACCTCACAGGTGCACATAAGCTCTGACCTTACGGAGTCTTTACAGTGGAAAATGCCATCACACAGTTGTGTCCTGACAGGCTAGGTCCTGGACGGTGGGGCATGGGGGTGTCTTCAGTGTGAATTGCTGAGGAACTTGAGAAAAGGGGCACTGAGAGGAGGGCAGAGCCGACCCTCTGGCTTTGTTCTCAGACATGAATGAATGCACCTCGGGGAACAGTCCATGCCACAATTCCACCCACTGCTCAACATCGTGGGCGGCTAAGCGTGCCGCTGCCACCCTGGCTGGAAGCCGGTTCCTGGGTCCCTGAATGGCCCCAACAACACCATCTGTGAAGGTCCTGAGCTCAGACGCTGCCCTCCTGGAGACCCACACTCAGAGCATCTGATCACACATCAGTGGCACCCACACAAACCTAGCAGACTGAGCAGGGGGGTGCCCTGCTGTGCCAGGTGTTCAGCCTTTGGAGACTAGATGTGAACAGATCTGCGGGTCCTGGGGAAGGAGCTGGGGTACCAAGGGGAAGGCTCCCGGGGCCCCCAGGCAGCATTAATCACTGACTGGGGTGAAGGTGTCCCACTGTTTCACTACCTGTACGTCTGTCCCGGCTCACCTGCCTCTGCATCACCTCTGCACCTCCCATAACCTCAGGTCCCTCACTCAGGGGTGTGCCCTCACCAGGTGGCATCACCTCCCACCAAGGGGGCGAGGGGACACAAACACGGAGAAACGGGTGGGGCGTGGAAAGGAGAGGGGCCTGATCCAGGCTGTGACCTGGCCTGACCCCTTCTTCGTGTCCCCAGATGAGGACGAGTGCAGCTCCGGGCAGCATCAGTGTCACAGCTCCACTGTCTGCGTCAACACTGTGGGCTCCTACAGGTGCCGCTGCCGCCCTGGGTGGACACTGATTCCTGGGTCCCCCGAGGGCCCCAACAACACCATCTGCGAAGGTACCTGTCCTGACCCGACCCCAGACTCCACCCCCAGCACACACAGACATGCTTACACCTAGTGACCCGCTATTCTGTCCCCTGCAGTGATCTTCCCCCGCTGGACTCCACCTCCTGGAAACAAGAGCCAGGTGAGTGGCCCCAGCAGGGACCAGGGGGCAGGAATCCCTCTGTGCAGCCCACCTCATCTGCCTCTTTTCCCCAAGTTCCCTGCCCACCCTCAAGGTCCCCTGACCCTCTCATCTCCTCTCTCCCCAGCGTCTCTCCCAGTTCTTTGAAAGAGTTGAGGATCTGCGCAGACACTTCAAGTCAGCCTTGGCCCAGGTCACCATCCAGGTGAGGGCAGGACCCAGAGGAGGCAGGGTGGAGGCACCCATAGAGGCTGGGAGAAGCTGTGGTCTGGGAGGAGGAGGATCTCGACACCAGGGCACCCTGCTCAGAGGCCCCGCCTCTCCCGGTTGGTGGGACGAGCTGACAGCAGGTATTTGTACTCACTGTTAGACACCCACATGCGCCTGCTGACACCTTCCCTCTTGCTGCTCTGGACTTTTGGCTTGTGTCATGGTTGGCATTCATGGACAGGGTTGACCTCTGAGTAGCTGGATTCCAGGGGCAAAGACCCTGGGAATCCAATCCAGTACCACCTTTATCCCAAAATAGTCTCTGGAGTCTGTTCTTGGTGCTAAGTGGGCAGGGTCGTCATGCAGACCCTCTGGCTCTTGGCCCATTGGTTCTGTGTCTCCATCCCCCAGAACCTCATGCAAGAGGTGGATGTTCTGCTGGAGACTCCAGGGGACCTGGAGATCCTGCCTCGCTCAGAGCAGCACTGTGTGGCCTCTAACCTGCTCTTTGGCCTGGAGGATGTCCTGAGAGGGCTGAGCAAGGCCCTGCCCACTGGGTCATTGACCTTCAATTCATCTGCAGGCACAGGTAATTACCTGGGTCTGCCCAGGCTCCTGCTCTGCCTGTCCTCCACCTCACTCCTCCCCAACCTCACTGGAGCCGAGTGATCACGCTTGTATCTCAGTGTTACTCTCATTAACAAATTAAATAGGAGGTTAAAAAGAAATGAAGAAAAACTGTAAATAATAGGCATTTTCATTATAACATAAATTAACATCAGATGAAATAATTATAATGAAGAATTTAAGATAAAATAGGAATGGCTTCAAAAGAAAACGGATTACTAAATTAGGAAAAATATAAATTTAATATTATTTGATATTAAGTATGGTTTGTTTAATGAGGTAAAATTCACATAACATAAAATTCACCATGTAATCCGAAGTGTACAAGTCAGTGGCATTTAGTACATTCACAGAGTTGTGCAGCCATCGCCTCTATTTCTGAAATATCTTCATCACCCAGAAGTAAGCACTGCACCCACTAGGCAGTCACTCTGCATTCCTCCCCTCCCCCAGCCCCTGGGATCCACAAATCTGCTTTCTGTCTCCACGGATTTGCATATCCTGGACGTGTCACGCACATAGAATCATACAACGTGTGACCTTATAGCCCAGCTTCTGTCACCTAGCACAATGTTTTCAAGGTTCATCCATACTGTAGCATGTATCAGTATCTCTTTCCTTTTTATGATTGAATAATATTCCACTGTAAGGATACACCACTCTGTTTATCCATTCACCCATTGATGGAAATTTGGTTGTTGCTACCTTTTGACTATTGTGAGTAGGTTACTGTGAATATTGGTTTACCAGTTTTTGTTCTAATATCTGCTTTCAATTCTTTGCATACGTACATGGAGTGGAATTGCTGAGTGATAGCAATTCAATGTTCTATGTTGCTTGTTCTATGTTCAACTTTCTGAGGCACCACCAAACTGTTTTTCCAAAATGGCTGTACTATTTTCCATTACCACCAGCAACGTATCAGAGTTCCAATCTCCTCATCCTCAGAGACACTTGTTACTTACTTCCCTTTTGTTTTTTTTTTTTTATTGTAGCCTTTCTAGTGTCTGTGAGGTGATACCTCATTATGGTTTTGATTTGCATTTCCTTAATGACTAATGATATTTAACATCTACTCATGCAATTGTTGATTATTTGTGTCTGTTTTTTGGAGAAATGTCTACTGAAGTCCTTTGCCTATTTTTTTTTAATTTTTTGTTTATTGCAGTAACATTGGTTTATAACATTGTATACCATATGATCCAGCTATTCCACTGCTGGGTATTTATCCAAAGAACTTGAAAACACAAGTGCATAAAGATACATGCACCCCTGTGTTCATTGCAGCGTTATTCACAATAGCCTTTGCCTATTTTTTACTTTGGTTGTTTGACATTTGGCTGCTGAGCTGTAAGAGTTCTTTATATAGTCTGATAATAGACCCTATGAGATATGTGATTTGCAAATGTGTTCTCACACTCCACAGATTGTCTTTTCATTTTCTTCATTGTCTTTTCACTTCAATAAACAGATATTTCAATTTTGATGAAGTTCATTTTATTTATTTTTTCTTTTGTTGCCTGTGCATTTGGTGCCCTAAGACTCCATTTCCAAATCCAAGGTCATGAAAATTTACCTCTATATTTTCTCCTAAGTGTTCTAGATTTAGCTCCTAAATTTAGGTCTCTGGTCCATTTTGAGTCAATTTTTGTGTCTTGTGTGAGGTAGGGGCCAACATCTTTCTTCTGCTTGTGGATATCCAGAGGTCCCAGCACCATTTGTTGAAGAGAATATTCCTTCTCCATTGACAGGTCTTGGCGTTCCTTGCTGAAAATCAATTGACTATAGATACATGGGTTTATTTCTGGACGCTCAATTCTATTTTGTGGGTCTATATGCCTAGTCTCATGCCGGTATCATAGTGTTCTGGTTACTATAGGTTGGTATGAAGTTTGAAATCAGACGGTCTAAGTACTCCAACTTTTTCATTTTCAAGATTGTTTTGCATATTTGAGCCTCTTGCATTGCCATATGAATTTTAGATTGAGTTTTTCCATTTCTGCAAAAAAATAATAAAATGTTGTTGGATGTTGATGGCATTGCATTGAATCTGTAGGTTATTTGGGGGAGTATTGCCATAGTAACCATATTAAGTCTGCCAATTCATGAACAAAGGATGTATTTCCATTTATTTAGGGTTTTTAATTTCTTTCAACAATCTTTTGTAGTCTTCTGTGTGCAAATCTTGAGACTCCATGGATAAATTTACTCCTAATATTTAGCTGAAGATTTTTTCATCTATGTTCATATGAGATAGGTCTACAGTATTGTTTTCCTGTGATGTCTTTCTCTGGTTTTGTTTTCAGGGTAATGGTGGCCTCATAGAATTATATAGGTAGTGCTCCTTCCTCTTCTATTTTAAGGAGGAGTTTAGAAAGGATTCATGTTAATTCTTCCTTAAATGGTTGGTAGAATTCACCAGAGAAGCCATCAGGTCTGATCTTTTCACTTTGGTAAGTTTCTGATTACTGATTCGATCTCTTTATAGGGCTGTTCAGACTTTTTATTTCTTCTGCAGCCAGTTTTGTAGTTTATGTGTCTCCAGGATTTGTCCATTTCATCAAGATTATCTAATTTGTTGTTGAAAATTTACTCACGGTTTCCATTATAATCTCTAGTAAATTCAGATGATAAACATATATGTATACCATTATTATTTATACCAAATATACACGACATTATAATATAATATATAAAATAATGGTTTTGTTTGGTACAAAAAATAATAGTATTACACATAATTTTGGTGTATATATATGTGTGTGTATGTGTATATATACACAAGATAACAGTACTATATCAACCACTGCAGCACAATTACTAATCTAACTCCCACAACTCATAGAACTGTCCCTGGAAGTATATATATAAAATAGAATAATCATTTAATACACAAAATGATAATATTACACAGAGTATTGTGACTACGTATATATATAAAGTCATCCTATTAAAGCACCACTACAGTCACAATTACTAACCTAACTCAATTGTGTAACTCCCACAACTCATAGAACTGTCCATGGAGGTGCTGGAGCAAGGAGACAGGACTGTCACCTTGAGTCAGAATCAGGCAAAGATGCTGCTGAACTGGGATGTGGTGCAGGAATCTGGTGACTCAGGTAACAAATGAGATGGGGAGAAAGTCACTGAGGCTTCACAGTGGGACAAGTGCCCAGGGATGTGACAGATAGAGAATTAAATGCTAAAGGGAAGTGTGGGGTGTGGTGGGGCCACGAGGAAAGAGTCCATCTGAAGAAGGGGTCTTGTTGGGGATGCCAAGATGACACACTTCACCTCGTCCTGCAGACCCTTTTGTGGTGGGCCTTGTCTCCACGCCAGGGATGGGTAAGTTGCTGGCTGAGGTCCCCCTGGTCCTGGAGCCTGAGAAGCGGGCAGTTGTACATGAGATGCACAAGGACTTGCTGCAGGTAGTCTCCCCTGTCCTGCTCTCAGATGTCGTCACCGCCTTTATGAGCAACAATGACACCCAGAACCTCAGCTTCCAAGTCACTTTCATCTTTAACCATGTGAGTCCAGGTGGGATGGGGGTGTGGGTGTGGAAGAGGCCTGAGTCCTGGGCACAGCCTCGGGGTTCAGGGAGGCTCCCCTGTGGATGCATCATCTCCCCAGGAAAGCCCTTCATGAGCAAGGTTAGGTCATCATTTCTGAGCACCAGAACCACCAGCTCACACCTACTCCCTGTTCCTATAATCAGTGACCCCTGGGCCAAGGCAGAGGGTGTTCTGTGTCTTCTGGGAGCATGGCCAGAATGGAAGTGGTCATTGGGCCACCACAGGCTGCAGGGTGGTGGACATCAGAGACACCAGCACCACCTGCCAGTGCACCCACCTCAGCAGCTTTGCCGTCCTCATGGCCCACTACGACGTGCAGGTGAGGGCCCTGAGAGGGCTGCATTCAGTGTGCATCTCACTGTAACAAATTCCCACAACATAGCAGTTCAATCAAACCACAAATGTATTATCCCCCAGTTTCTGCAGGTCAGCAATCCTGCATAGTATAGCGGGTTGTCTGCTCAGGATCTTACGAGGCTGAAATCATAGTGTCAGCCAGAGGCACAATGTCATCTGAGGCTTGGGGTCCTCCTCTAAGCCCCTGGTTGCTGGCAGAATTCAGTTCCTTGTAGCTGTAGGACTCAGAGCCCACTTTCTTGCCACCTGGCAGCAGGGGACCATGCTCAGCATCTATTAGGCTACCTGCATTCCTTCTCACGTGGCCCTCTTTCAGGCACTCTCACATGGGATCAGTGCTCCTGTCTAGAGGCCAGAATCAGAAGTTCCCTCACATCAAAACTCTCCAACTTTGAATCTTTTTCTCCTAGAGGAGCCCAGATCTTTCAAGGCCTCACCAGATCAGATCAGTCCCACCCAGGATAAATTCCTTCTCTTAAAGTCAGTTGATATAGGATCTGAACTCCAGCTGCAAAATCCTTTCACAGTAGCACCCAGAATTTCCTTTGATTGAAAACCTGGAAAATGGTGTGTGTGCACCCGGGGGCAGGGATATGGTTGTCAAATTGGAATTATGCCTACCACAGGGGTCTTTAGTACAGCAGTGCTCAGGGGCTGCAGAAAGGAAGATTTGGTGATGGCAGAGGTCCGAGGGGGCCGGGGGGCCAGTGAGCACAGGTGGGTCAGGAGCCGTGTTGGCCTCCTCCCCTGGCCAGAGGGCTGCTGACTTCCTCTGGATCACCAAAACCAGAGACTCAATCAGGTGGCCTCTAAACAAAAATAGGCCTTTCTGAGTCCAGGGCTTGGTGCACGGTCTGAGTTAATCAATTCAGAATCACAGAGCAATCTCACACTCTGAACCTCTGGGTACTTAGCCATAAACATCACAAATTTACCTGCTCCTCCATATCTAATTTTTCTGTGCCTAAAAATAAAAATGCTGGAAGCAGGAGCAGGAAGGCGTGACTGTGATCTC
>CM053548.1:51109-75894 GCA_028646465.1 Rhinoceros unicornis | reverse complement strand
CTGACCCTGTCCCAGTGGGCCCTCTGCCCTGCCCCAGGGGTGCTGAGTCCACGGAGCCAACTGCACTGGACACCGTGATAAAATGGTCTTGTGTCTCGGGGAAGGTGAGGGGTGGGGAGCCAGTTTCACATTGACTGATGCGACTGGAAGACAAACCCTCTCTGACAACTCCTCCATGCTCTTCAGAGTCCTCCCCAGGTGCAAGGTGCAGGAGAGGCCCTGGGCCACCCCCCACCTGACCTTCCCTCCTGCTGACACCTTCCTCCGCCCCCAGGTGCTGTGCGCCCTCATCGCGGGTGCCTTACACTATCTCTACCTGGCCTGCTTCACCTGGATGCTGCTGGAGGGCCTGCACCTCTTCCTCACTGCTCGCAACCTGATGGTGGTCAACTACTCCAGTGCGAGCAGGTTCATGAGGAAGCTCATGTTCCCTGTGGGCTACGGGGTCCCGGCTGTGATTGTGGCCATTTCTGCAATATCCAGGCCTCACCTTTATGGAACACCCGCCCGGTAAATGCAAATTCCCTCTGTCCTTGTCTTCTCCAGCACAACCGTGGCCATCATAGAACCAACAGAGCATTTTGATCATGCCAGAGCATAATATGGAGAGAGACACTAAGTAATAATCCAGAGGGTGTTTTTCTGGGGGAAGATATTAATAATTAAGGAGAATGTTTTTAGATCTCTGTCCTTCAAATTGCAAGATGAAATCAAAAGAAGTAGTTAGGGCTTCATTTTAAAAATTCTAACCTGCTTCTTTATCTAAATACAAAGAACATTCCTAATTTTCATTTATAGTCTTAGAGCTGGTCTGAATAATCAAAATAATAGATTCTATCATAGGTAAGGTTTACAAGGTGCTTGTTGTGGGCCAGGCACTTTTCTAACCATTTTTATATGTGTTTATTAATCAACCCTCACACCAATACTGTGAAGCAGATGCGTACTGTCATTTGCCCCATGTTACAGAGGGGTAGACTGAGGCACAGATAGTTTAAGTAAATGCCCAAAGGGGCACAGATAGAAAGTAGCAGAGCTGGGATTCGAATCCAGGCAGTCAAGCTCCCCAGCTTGCAGTCTTTTATTCCCATCTTTTACTACCACGTTGACTGTTTTTACATTTTTGTTGAAATATATTCCACATACCTAAAATTTACCCTTTCAAAGTGTTCAGATCAGTGGTTTTTAGAATAACCACTGAGTTGTGCAGCCATCACCACAATCTAATTTTTGAATGTTTTCAATTCCCCCAAAGAAACCTGGTGTACAGTAACCTTCACTCCCCATTCCCACTACCCACGCCTCCACCCAACCCCTGACAGGAACTCCTCTACTCTGTGTCTCTGTGGATCTGCCTATCCCGGGTATTTCACTAAATTAACTCTTGCATGTGGTCTTTGTGACAGGATTCTTTCACTTAGCATGATGTTTTCATGGTTCATCCATGTCGTAGCAAGTTTCATGACCCCATTCTTTGTTGTTGTTGCTGGTGGTGTTGTTTTGTAAGTAATATTCCATTACAAGGATATGCCAGATTTTGTTTATCCATCCATCAGTTGATAAACATTTAGATTATTTCCATTTTTTTGTGATTATGAATGATGCCACTATAAACATACATGTACAAGTTTTTGTGTGGTTATCTTGGGTATATATCTACAAGTAGAATTACTGGGCCATATGGCAAATCTATGTTGAGCATTCTGACAAACTTCCACCTGTTTTCCGGTGTCTGTACCATTTTACATTCCCACCAGCAATATATGAGGGTTTCAATTTCTCCACATCATTGTCAAGAGTTACTGCCTACATTTTTTATTCTAGCCATCCTAATGAGTGTGCAGTGATAGTTTAAAGGGGTTTAGATGTGCATTGCCTTAGTGACTAATGATTTTGAGCATATTTTCACAGGCTTATTGAACATTGGCATATCTTCTTTGAAGAAATACTCATTCAAATTTTTTGCCCATTTTAAATTGGGTTTTTGTCCCTTTATTGTTGAGTTGTAAGAGTTCTTAATATATTCTGGATACTAGTCCATTATCAATATATGATTTAAATATTTTCTCCCAATCTGTGTCTTTTCACTTTCTTGATAATGTGCTTTAAAGCAGGCAAGATTTTAATTTTGATGATGTCAAATGTAGCTATTTTTTCTTTTGTTGGTCGTGCTTAGGATGTCATATCTAAGAAACCATTGCCTAACACAAGGATGCAAAGACTTCTTCCAATTTTTTCTTCTAGAAACTTTATGGTTTTAGCTATTATAATTATGTCTATGATAGCTGTTGAGTTAATTTTTGTGTATAGTGTGATGTAGAGGCCTAATATTATTGTTTTGCATGTCGATACCCAGTTTTCCCAACACTATTTGTTGACAAGGATATTCTTTTTCCATTGAGTTGTCTTAGCATCCTTGTTGAAAATCAATGGAACATACCTACTGGTTATTTTGGATAGTGTTTAATTACTATGCATTTATGAAATTCAAATTTTCTTCTATTGCAGATTTTTAATTTCATTCATTTGTGGTCAGAAAAAAAGTAGTTTGTATGATTCCAATTTTTAAAATTTTATGAGGCTTCTTTTAACATCTAACTTATGGTCTATCCTGTCTGAGAAAATTGTCCTCATGGACTTGAGAAGAACGTGCATTTTTCTGTTGTTGAATGGAATTTCTCTCAATGTCTGTTCGATATCATCAGTTACTGTGTTGTTCATATATTCTGTTTCTTTGTTGATCTTATGCCTCATTATTCATCCATTTTTCAAAGTGACATTGTATGAGTTCCTAGGGTTGTGGTAACAAAGCACTGCAAACTTGGTGGCTTAAAATAACAGAAATATATTCTCTCACAGTTGTGGAGGCCAGAAATCCAAAATCAAGGCAGGTTGGTAGGGCTGCAATCCCACTGAAGGCCCTAGGGGAGAATCCTCCCTTCCCTGTTCCAGCTTTTGGTGCTTCCAGTCATTCCCCAGCTGGGGGCAGCATAACTCTGATCTCTGCCTCTGTCTTCCAGTGGCCTACTCCTCTGTGCCTCTGTCTCTGAAATATCCATCTTCTTTCTCTTACAAGGACAATACGATTTGGAATTAGGATCCACTCTAAATTGAGGTTGATCTCATCTTGAGATCCTTAATTACATCTGGGAAGACCGTATTTCTGAGTAAGGTCGCCAACACAGGTACCAGTGGTTAGGACTTGGACACATATTTTGGGGGGGCACTATCAAACCCACTACAGAGGTGTTGAAGTCTTCAACCGTTGTTGTTGAATTGTCTATTTCTCCCTTCAGTCTCGGGTTTTGCGTCATGTATTAGGGACTCTTGTTTGGTGCGTGTATGTTTATAGTTGTTACATCTTCCTGATGGCTTGACCTTCTTATTATTATAAAGTGTCCTGTCTGTCTTTAACAATTTTGTCTTACGTCTACTTTGTCTAATGTTAATATGTCCACCCCAGCTCTCATTTGGTTACTCCTTCTGTCCTTTTACTTTCAACCTACTTTTGTCTTTGAATCCAAAGTGTGTCTTCCAGTAGGTAGAATAAAAATGTTTAGTCCATACTACCATTCTCTGACTTTTGATTGGGGTGTCAAATGCATCGATTTATAATGTAATCACTGATAATGCAGAGTTTGTATGCCATTTGACATTTCTTACCTGTATATCTTATAGCTGTTTTTATTCTCTTATTCCTCATTTTCTGTCTTCTTTTGTGTTAAATAGACATTTTCTAGTGTACTTTTTCAATCCCCTTGTTTCTTTTACTATGTTTTTTGAGTTGCCCTGAGGATTGCAATTAGCACCTAACTTAATTTCAGTACTATACAAAACTTTCTTCCAATGTTTCTCTATTCCCTTCCTCTCCTTTTGTACTATTATTGTCATAAACCGTTGACACTGTGTTATAAGTATTGCTTTGTGCAGTTGTCTTTTAACACAGGAGAATAAAAGAGTTACAAATAAGAATAAGTTTATAGTGCCTTTCCTGATACCCATGTAGTTACTTTTACTGGCACTCTTTAGTCCTTTGTGTGGATTCAAGTTACTGCCTAGTTTCCTATCCTATCAGTGTGAAGGGCTCATTTAGTATTTCTCGTAGGACAGTTATGCTAGGAAGACTTATCTTATTTTTGTCTTTCTTGAAATGACTGAATTTCTTTTTTTTTCAAGGAGAATTTAGGTAGATATGGAAGTCTTGGTTGACTAACTCTTTTTTTGACTCTTTGAAGGTGTTATCCCACTGCCTCGTGACCACCATTATTTCACACAAGAAGTCATTTGTTAATCTTTGAGGACCTCTTGTACGTGAAAAATTGGTTTTCTCTCGTCACTCTATACATTTCCTCTTTAACTCTTGTCAGTAGGTCTCTGATGTGCTTAGGTGTAGCTCTTTTTGAGTTCATTCCACTTATAGTTCACTGAGCTTCTTGGTTGTGTAGATTACTATTGTTCTTCAAATTTAGGGAGTTTTCAGCCATTCATTCTTTAAGTAGTTTTCTGCCCATTTGCTTCATCTTTTTCTGGGATGTCAATTATGTGTTGGTGCACTAGGTCCTGTGCCACAGGTCTCTGAGGTTCTGTTCATTTTTCTTCATTCTTTTTCTTCCTCTCCCTGAGACTGCATAATCTCTATAGACCTATATTCAAATTCATCAATTTCTTCTTTTTGTTGTTTCTGAGGAAGATTTGACCTGAGCTAACATCTGTTGCCAATCTTCCTCTGTTTTGTACGTGGGTTGCCACCCTAGCACAGCCACAAGTGGTGTAGGTCTGCGCCTGGGATCCAAACCTGGGCCACTGAGGTGGAGTGTGCCAAACTGAACCACTACACCACTGGGGCTGGCCCTATTAAGTCTTTCTTTTGCCTGCTCAATTCTGTTGTCCAGCCCCTCGGAATAATTTTTCATTTCAATTGCTGTAATTTTCAACTCCAGAATTCCTATTTTGCTCCATTCGTAATTCATTCATATTCTTTATTTGGTGAGACTGTTGTCATGCTTGCCTTTAATTTTCCAGACATGGTTTATATTAGTTCTTTTAATATATTTATAGTAACTCATTTAAGACTTTGTGTACTAAGCCCAAAACCTGTGCCTACTCAGGGACGTTTTCTTTTGATTGATTTTTTTCCATGTGTGTGAGGCATACTGTTTAGTTTCTTTGTGTATATCATAAATTTTTGTTTAAAACCAAGTGTTTTAGACCATATATTGTAACACTCCTGTTATCAGATTCCTCAAAGGCTGGTTGTTATTTCTAGTTTGTTGTTGTTTGTTTGTTACTGACTTTCCTGAACTAATTCTGTACATTGATCATTCTCTGTAGTATGCAGCCACTGAGTTTTCTGCTAGCTTTTTAAAGTTCTTGTTTTTATTTTTAATCCTGGGTGCCTAGGAGGTCATACCTGGTTCAGTACAATTTAGTGGCCACTCAATCTTTGGACAGAAGATTTCCTTACACGCCTGGCCTATATGCTTTGAACTCTTTTACAAGGTATGTGTGTGAGAAGGCACACCTGAAAACTTCAGAAGCCTGTGTAACAGACTGAGCTCTCACTTTCTGATGGCACAAAGCCTCAAGGTCAGCCAGAGAGGAGAAACTGGTGCCTTCTTTGTCCCCAGTCCTTTCCTGAGCATGGGCACAGCCTTGTGCATCCTTAGGTTTCCAGGAAGATTTCAGAGCTTTTCAAGATTCCCTGTGTTTCTTTAGTGCTCCAGTATTTCCTTTTAAATTCCCAGACAAGTTCTTGTTGGCCCAACCTGAAGTCACAGCCTTAGACAGCTGGTGGTGTGACAGTAGTTTGCTATTGTTTTGCTAATGCCCAGGAAGTAGGCCTTTTTGTCCCCCACTGAGATGAGCTTTCAGTCGAATCAAATAGCCGCCAAATTTGAAGAATAAAATCTTCCCAGGGAGTCAAAGGGTCAGAACAAAATACCAGCTGTACTCTGGGGATGATGATGACGCCTTTAACAGATCTCTAAAAATAGTCAGATCTCTCTGTTGTCTGCAAGGCTAGCAAGTCTTGGCTGCTGCACCACTAAGCTGGGGAGAGAAGGAACAGAAGTGGCTCCACATTAAAACATCACAGACTCCTTCCTCTCCAGTCTCATCGAGGTTCAGTAGTTTCTCTTGGATAAACTACTTCTAGTTTGTTTTGTGGCTTTGGATAATTGCTAGAGTCTTGAAATTGTTCGTTTTAGTTGTTTTGCTTATACTTTTGTTGTTTTAGATGGAGAGCAAGTTTACCAAGGTCCTCACTCCTCCATTCAGGAAGTCAGTCTCCCAGAACGTGCACTCTTAACCAGGACGAGCTGCTAAAATTCATGTTCACTTACGTCAGCTGAGCTCTTTCCAGGTGTCCTCCTTGGACACTTCAGTTCTTTCCTGATTACATTCTTCTCAGTGTGTACTTCATTGTCCTGAGATGTCCTGCCACATTCTCCTTTGTCCTGAGGTGTCTGCCTCGCTCTCCACTTTACCCTCATGTGGGATCAAGAGTGGATTCTCTCACTATCTGACAGTAAAACCTTGAGCAACAGACGTAAGCTCTCTATGCCTCAGTAACCAATCTTGATCATAAGGAACATTTGTTTTGCACTGTTGTTAAAATTAAATTGAGTAGGGCCAGCCCCATGGCTTAGTGGTTAAGTGCGCATGCTCTGCTGCTGGCGGCCCGGGTTCCGATCCCGGGCGCACACCGATGCACCGCTTCTCCGGCCATGCTGAGGCCACGTCCCACATACAGCAACTAGAAGGATGTGCAGCTATGACATACAACAATCTACTGGGGCTTTGGGGGGGAAATAAATAAATAAATAAAATCTTAAAAAAAATTAAATTGAGTAACTCAACAGCAAAAGACAAATAATTCAATTTAAAAATTGAGAGATTTGAATAGACATTACTTTAAAAGTACAAATGACAAATAAGTGCATGAAAAGATGCTTAACAGCATTAGTCATTAGTAAAATGAACATTAGAAACCACAAAATGTGGTGTCACTTCACACCCATTAGGTTAAATGGCTAAAATTTTAAAAAAGACAGACAGGAAGAAAGTGTTTTCAAGGATGTGGAAAAATTAGAACTCTCATACATTGCTGACTAGAATGTAAAATAGTACAGCCACTTTGGAAAACAGTTTGACAGTTTCTCCAAGGTTGACATATAGCTGCCACATGACCCAGCAATTCCACTCCTAGGTACATACCCAAAACAAGTGAAAACATATGTCCACACAAAAACTTGTACATGAATGCTCATAGCAACATTATTCAAAATATCCAAAAACTGGAAACCAACTACATGTCCACCAACTGATGAATGGATAAATAAAATGTGACATATCCATAAAAGGGAATATTATGGAGCAATTAAAAAAGACTAAAAAATACTATTCAGACATGAAAACATGCTGCAACATAAATGAGCCTTGAAAACACTGCTAAATGAAAGAATCCAGTCATAACAGATCACATATTTTATGATTCCGTTTATATGAAATGTCCAATATAGACAAAACCATAGAGACAGAAAGAAGATTAATGGTGCACTGGGGCTAGAGTCAGGGATGGGGAGCCTGAAAGTCAGAACGAGGTCTGACTGCTACTGTGAATGAAGTTTCCTTTTTTTCTATCAAAAGCATTTTATTAATATAAAATAACATTTTTTTAAAATATATCTTCAGGAACACTGGGTGCATACCATATACATTGTTCTCCACTTTGACTTTTTTCATTTAACAACGAATCTTGAAGATTCTTCAGCTATACATATAGAGCTTCTTCATTCCTTTTTTATAGATGCATAATATTTTATTATATAAATGTTTCATAATTTCAATAACTAGCCCTATATTGATGTACATTTAGATTGTTTTCAGTCCTTTAGTTTTACAAACAGGTAGCAATTCCCGGGGTGGCATCTGTAATTTTTTTTTAATTATTTTATTGAGGTCATATTGGCTTATAACGTTGTGTAAATTTCAGGCGCACATTATTATATCTCAATTTCTGTGTAGACAGCAACGTGTTCACCACCACTAGTCTAGTTTTTATCCTTCATCATACATATGTGCCTCTTTATCCCTTGCCTGCCCCCACACCCTTCCCCTCTAGTAGCCACCAATCTGTAATCCTTATTTATGTGTTTATCTTCCAAATATGAATGAAACCATACAGTATTTGTCTTTCTCTGTCTGACTTATTTTGCTTAGCATAATACCGTCAAGGTCCATCCATTTTGTTGCAAATGGTATGATTTTAGTTTTTTTGTGGCTGAATACTATTCCATTGCATATATATACCACATCTTCTTTATCCGTCCATCGTTGATGGGCACATAGGTTACTTCCATCTCTTGGTTGTTGTGAATAATGCTGTGATGAACATAGGGCTGCATATATCTTTTTGAATTATTGATTTCATGTTCTTTGGATAAATACCCAGTAGTCGAATAGCTGGATCATATGGTATTTCTATTTTTAATTTCTTGAGAAATCTCCATACTGTTTCCCATAGTGGCTGCACCAGTTTGCATTCCCACTAGCAGTGTATGAGGGGTCCTTTTTCTCCATATCCTCTCCAACATTTGTTATATCTTGTCTTCTTAATTATAACCATTCTGACAGGCATGAGGTGATATCTCATTGTAGTTTTGATTTGCATTGCCCTAACAATTAGTGATGTTGAACATCTTTTCATATGCCTGTTGGCCATCTGTATATCTTCTTTGGGAAAATGTCTGTTCATGTCCTCTGCCCATTTATTGATTGGGTTCTTCATTTTTTTGTTGCTGAGTTATATGAGTTCTTTATATATTTTGGAAATTAACCCCTTGTTGGATATATGATTTTCAAATATATTCTCCCAGTTGGTGTGTTGTCTTCTTGTTTCATTGATGGTTTCCATTGCTGTGCATAAGCTTTTTAGTCTGATTTAGTCCCATATGTTGATTTTTAATTTTGTTTCCCTTGCCTGAGTAGATATGGTATTCAAACAGATACTGATAAGGTCGATGTTGAAGAGCATACTGCCTATGTTTTCTTCTAGGAGTTTTGTGGTTTTAGGTGTTATATCCAAGTCTTTAATCCATTTTGAGTTAATTTTTGTGTCTAACGTAAGATAATGGTCTACTTTCATTCTTTTGCATGTGGCAGTCCAGTTTTCCCAACACCATTTGTTGAAGAGACTGTCCTTTCTCCATTGTATGTTCTTGGCTCCTTTATCAAACATTAGCTGTCTGTAGATGTCTGGCTTTATTTCTGGGCTCTCAATTCTGTTCCATTGATCTGTGTGTCTGTTTCCTGCAAACACCATCCTGTTTTGATTATTATAATTTTGAAGACATTTTGAAATCAGGGAGTGTGAGACCTCCAGCTTTGTTCTTTTATCTCAGGATTGCTTTGGCTGTTCTGGGTCTTTTGTTATTCCACATAAATTATAGGATTCTTTGTTCTATGTCTGTGAATTATGTTCTGTATGTTCAATATGTTCTATGTTCTATGTCTGGGATTCTGACTGGGATTGCATTGAATCTGTAGATTGCTTTAGGTAATATGGACATTGTAACTATGTTTACTCTTCCAATCCATGAATTTGGAATATCTTTCCATTTCTTTATGTTTTTTTCAATTTCTTTCAATAATGTCTTATAGATTTAAGTATACAGATCTTTCACCTCCTTGGTTAAATTTATATTTAGGTATTTTATTCTTTTTGTTGTGATTGTAAATGGAATTGTGTACTTGATTTCCTTTTCTGCTAGTTTGTTATTAGTGTATAGAAATGCAGCTGATTTTTGTAAGTCGATTTTGCACCCTGCAACTTTACTGTATTTGTTGATTGTTTGTTATAGTCTTTTTGGATTCTTTAGGGTTTTCTATATGTACAATCAAGTCCTCTGCAAATAGTGACAGTTTTACTTCTTGCTTTCCAATTTGGATGCCTTTTATTTCTTTTTCTTGCATAATTGCTCTGGCTAAAACCTCCAGTACTATGTTGAATAAGAGTGATGAGAGTGGGAATCCTTGCCTTGTTTCTGTTCTTAGAGAAATGGCTTTCAGTTTTTTAACTGTTTAGTAGGACGTAGGCTGTGGGTTTGTCAAAAATGGCCTCTATTATGTTGAGCTACTTTCCTTCTATTCCCATTTTATTGAGAGTTTTTATCATAAATGGATGTTGGATCTTGACACATGCTTTCTCTGCATCTATTGAGATCATCGTGTGATTCTTATTCTCCATTTTTTAACGTGCTCTATCACGTTGATTGATCTGTGGATGTTGACCCGTCCGTGCATCCCTGGAATAAATCCCACTTAATCATCATGTATGATCCTTTTAATGTATTGTTGAATTCTATTGGCTAATATTTTGTTGAGGATTTTTGCATCTTTGTTCATCAGCGATATTGGTCTGTAATTTTCCTTTTTTGTCTCATCTTTGTCTGGTTTTGGTATTGGGCAATGTTGGCCTCATAGAATAAGTTAGGGAGTGTCCCTTCCTCTTCCATATTTGTGAATCTTTCAAGAAGGATAGGTATTAAGTATTCTTTGAATGTTTCCTAGAAGTCTCCAGAGAAGCCATCTGGTCCTGGACTTCTGTTTTCTGGGAGTTGATTACTGTTTTAATCTCCTTACTTGTGATCGGTCTATTCAGATTCCCTATTTCTTCTTGATTCAGTTTTGGAAGGTTGTATGATTGTAAGAATTTATCCACTTCTCCTAGGCTATCCAATTTTTGGTGTATAGCTTTTCATAGTATGTTTTTAATAATCCTTTGTATTTCTGTGATGTCTGTGGTAATTTCTCCTTTTTCATTTCTCATTTTATTTACTTGAATCTTCTCTTTTTTTCTTTGTCAGTCTGGCTGAGCAACTGTCAATTTTGGTTATCTTTTCAAAGAAGCAGCTGTTACTTTCATTTATCCTTTCTATTGTTCCTTTAGTCTTTATTTCATTTATTTCTGCTCTGATATTTTTTATGTACTTCCTTCTACTGAATTTAGGCTTTGTTTCTTCTTGTTTTTCTAGGTCTTTTAGGGAGAGTGTAAGATCATTTATTTGAGATTTTTCTTGTTTGTTGAGGTGGGCCTGTATTGCTATGAACTTCTCTCTTAGTATCACTTTTGCTGCATCTCATAAATTTTATTACATTGTGTTTTCACTTTCATTTGTGTCGATGTATTTTTTTATTTCTCTTTTAATACCTTCATTGATCCAATGGTTGTCCAGTAGCATGGTGTTTAGGCTCCACATATTTTTGACTCTTCTAGCTTTTTTCATGTAGCTGATTTCTAGTTTAATAGCATTGTGTTTGTAAAAGTTGTTTGATTTCAATCTTCTTAAATTTATTGAGGCTTGCTTTGTTTCCCAACATATGGTCTATCTTTGAGAATGTTCCATGTTCACTTGAGAGGAGTGTGTATTCTGCTGTTTTTGGATGGAATGTTCTATATATATCTGTTAAGGCCATCTGGTCTAGTGTTTCACTGAAGGCCATTGTTTCCTTGTTGACTTTCTGTCTGGATGATCTATCCATTGATGCAAGTGAGGTTTTAAAGTCTCCTGATATTATATTGTTGCCGTCAATTTCTCCCTTTAGGTCTGCTAATGGTTGCTTTATATGCTTTGGTGCTCCTGTGTTTGGTGCATATATATTAATAAGTGTTAAATCTTCTTGGTGGAATGTCTCTTTTCTAATTATATAATGCTGATCTTGGTCTCTTGTTAACTTTTTTCATGAAGCCTGTTTGGTCTGAAATAAATATGGCTACATCCACTTTTTTTTTGGTTGCCATTTGCTTGAGATATCATCTTCCATCCCTTCACTCTGAGCCTATGTTTGTCTTTAGAGCTGAGATGTGTTTGCTGGAGATGGAATATTGTTGTGTCTTCTTTTTTAATCCATCCAGCCACTCTGTGTCTTTTGATTGGTGAATTCAATCCATTTACATTTAGAGTGATTATTGATATATGAGGGCTTAATACTGCAATTCTGTCCCTTGTTTTCTCGTTCTGTATTTCCTTTGTTTCTTTTCCCTTGTATTTATGACTGCCATTTCAGTTTGGTAGTCTTCTGTGATGGTTTTCTCAGTTTTCTTTTTATTTTTGATTTGTGACTCTGCTCTGATTCTTTGTTTTGTGGTTACCATGAGGTTTGTATAAAAGGTCTCATGGATTAGATAGTTCTTTTTCTGATAGCCTCTTACCTTCATTAGCCTATGCAGGCTCCATCCCCTCCTCTTCCCCTTCTATGTTGTCACAAATTATTCTTTTATGTGTTTTGAGTTTGTGAGCAAATTGAAGTTCTTTTTGATGCTTTCTTTCCCTTTATCCTTTCTGTAATAATTGTGTGCTCACCTGTTCTGGTATAGAGCTGAATTTTTCTGATTTTGTCATTTATCTCTTGCTCCAAGCTTTGTAAACCTTTGTCTTTGTTTCAGGTACGAGGTCTCCCTTCAACATTTCTTGCAAGGCATGTCTAGTGGCTATGAATTCTCTCAGGTTTTGTTTGTCTGGGAAAGCTTTTATTTCTCCATCCTATCTGAAAGGTAATTTTGCTGGATATAGTATTCTTGGCTTATAGTTTTTGTCTTTCAGTATTTTGAATATATCATTTCATGCTCTCCTAGCATGTAACGTTTCTGCTGAGAAATCTGATGAAAGTCACATGGGAGTTCCTTTGTAGGTCATCTTCTTCTCTCTTGAAACCCTTAATATTCGCTTTCTCATGGACTTTTGACAGTTTCATTGTTGTATGTCTTGGGAAGGTCTTTTTGCATTGAGGTATTAGGACTTCTATTGGCTTTCTATGTCCAGTTCCTGCCCCAGGTTTGGGAAATTCTCAGCTAATTTTTTTTGAATAAGCCCTTTGCTCCTTTCTCCCTCTGAACTCCTTTTGAGATGCGTATTATCCTTGTATTACTTTTCCTAATTGAGTCCAATATTTTTCGTAGAATTTCTTCATTTTTAAAAAATCTTAGTTCCTCTCTTCCTCCACCTGAATCATTTCTAGATTTCTATCTTCAAGCTCACTAACGCTCTCTTGCATATTGTCTGCTCTATTTTTGAAGCTTTCTATTTTTCATTCATTAATTGCGTTCTTCATTGCCACAATTTCTTTGTTTTGTTTTCTTTATTTTTTTCGTTTGTTTGAGTTTCACTCTTTTTGGTGTTGTAGTCCTTCTGTTCCTTAATTCTATTCTTGAGCCCATTGAACTGTCTTTCTGTGCTTTCCTGTAACTTCTTGAGTTTATTCTTGACAGCTATTTTGAATACTCTGTCAGTTAGATTGTAATTTTCTATGACTTCAGGTTTGGTTTCTAGAGAGTTGTCACTCTCTTTCTGTTCTGCCATGTTACTGTAGATCCTCATGGTACTGGATGAACTGATCCTCTGCCACTGCATTTGTTGTAATAACTACCTTTCTTATTTGGGTATAGCTTTGGTTACTTTGGTTCTGAGCTGCTTCTGGTTGTATTTGAGAGCCTGCAATTTCCACCCTCCACTGCCTCTGCTAGAGGTGTTGCCAGTGCCCTCTTTGTGCCGGTTGTGCCTCTGAAGTTGCTGGCGCCATGCTGCTTATGATGTTGCTGCAGTCATAGGTATTGCCATGGGGGTCCCCATGCTGTGAGCACTTCTGCTGCTTCTGGGGTCATCTGGGTCATGTGTTTCCCCACTGGCTCTCCATGGGATCTCCATGGCCTGAGATGCTGCTGCCCTGTGCCCCACCTGTGCTGCTGCTCTTTGTCTGAGTGTGCTGCCTGCACTGCTGCCAGGTGCACTGGGCTCACAGGTGCTGCTGTCACTGCTGGTGGCCCAGGGCCCTGGGGACTTGTATGCAGCCCCTGCTGCTAGTGGAGCCAGTGTTGTGGGTGCTGCCACTGGGGCTGGGTCACTAATTCTGCTGTGACTCCTGAGGCCTCTGGTCACAGGTTCCACCTGCCACTACTGGGAGAGAGCAGACAGGCTATGCAGAGAGCGGTTGTGGTTGGTGCTTGCTGTGCAGCCTCTGGTCTCTGGTGCTTGCTGGTATGTTTTGCAAACTCTGATCAGGGCTACCTGCCGCAAGCAGGAAAATCCAAATTCTGCATACTGTCCCCATGTTGGAAAGTGTGGGCCACTACTGGGGGTGGGACACAGGGCTGGGTCACTGGCTCCCCTGTGTCCTGAATTCTCAGGGCTTGTGCATCACCAGCCAGTGCTGGGTGGGGGTGCAGGGGCTAATGCACACCTGGTGTTTCAGCTCCCACAGTCTCTGTTGACAGGTGCATGTGCTGGATCCGTGATGGATGGACAATGATCAAGCCATGCCACTCGATTCTGGCCACGCAGCATCAGCTCAGAGGCACATGCGCTGGCGTGGGGACCCCTGCCCTTGGCCACTGCTGCCAGAGGAGGCCATGGGGGCTGCTCCTCTGGTTCCACTGCCTCCTTGGGATCCAGTCCACCCACCTTCAGATGTATAGATGCATGGATCTCTTAGGCATCCTGTTGTACTGTGTAGGGAGTCCTCTGTTGTCAGTGGATTTCCAATTGGTTGTAACTTAAAGGGGTGAGACAAAGGGAATAATTCACTCCACAATGATGCTGACATCACTCTGAAGTTTCTTCCTGAGGAGTTGAAAATGTTCTAAAGGTGGATTGTAGTGATGGTTGCACAACTCTGAATATTATAAAGATCATTGAACTGTACAGTTTAAGTGGGTGAATTTTATGGTATGTGAAATATATCTCAATAAAGCCAGAAAAATTATTTTAAACTCAGTGGATGGGTTTTGAAGCAGATGAAAAATCAATAAATTGAATAGTGTAGGAAGGGCCCTTTAGAACCACATTAGGTTCACAAGACTCTTGAAAACTTCAGTCCCGTGAACCTAAAAATTCACACTTCTCCCCTGCGTCAACACTGTTTATCTCAGAGACATCCATTCATTGTTCAAATCTCAACTGTACTATTATTTCGTTGAGGAATATTCCCTAAAAATCCTAAACTCTTAAAGCCCAAATTAAGAAGACAACTAGGATACATTCTCATAGCCTCCTGTTTTGTTTTATTGTCACACTGTGTCTAATTGCTTGTCTCCTACCCCATGTGAAAATCTCACGATGTTTATTTTCTTCAACACTGTATCATCAGAGCCAACCACACAGCCTATCACAGAGAAGGCACTCAATAGTTGTTGAAGAATGAATAAATGAATGAATTTGCATAATTGTTCTATATCCTTAAGGACCAATGCATTCTTTATTCTCTCTCTTGCTCAGCTGCTGGCTCCACTCAGAAAAGGGATTCATATGGGGCTTCCTTGGACCAGTCTGTGCCATCTTCTCTGTGAGTGATGACATCAGAGCATCCTTAATGCTCAGCTGAGGGCAATTAGAAGAGCAGAATTATAAGGGAACAGGAGCAGGAATGTCCTTGGCATGTCATGAATTTGCTTTTGTTTTCTAAACTCCTCCAAAAACTACAAATTCTAAAACTGTTACAAAATATTAAAACTACTTAATTGTGGAATTGATGTTAGACAGGCTAGGATACAGAAACGGATGGAAATTTTACTCAATAAACCTTCTGTGGTTTTCTGAAGGTCAATGTAGCTTTCTTTCTGGTGACCCTCTGGATTTTGAAAAGCAAACTCTCTTCCCTCAACAGCGATGTGCCCACCCTCCAGAACAAAAGGTAAGATGGAGAAGAGAGTGACAACCCCACACACACGTGTGGTCCCAAGAGAAAAGCCATGTGCCTCAGAAGCCCCTGGTGTCCCTTCTCAGGGTCTTCTGAGGGAACTTGAGTACAATACCCAATTATTCTTCAAAGGCAGCCAGATCAGATTCAGTGGTGTGTGTCTGACACCCAGCCAAAATGTTCTGTCCATCTCTAATCCCAGCTTGTAACTCCCTCAGCAACAGGAAGGATTGACATTTGTTGATAAACATTCTTTGGACTTTTCTCAGCTGTCCTATGACATAAGTGCAAAGAACATTTGTGTGCCCATGAAGCACTTCAAAAAATCTGTGCCTGCTCCCAGAACCCAGCCTACACTTTCATACCTCACCATCAGTTAAGACTCCTTCCCATCCCTCATCCATTCCTCTCTCTGAAAAAACTCCTAGTCACCATCAAATCTAGGAGGCTTGGGCAGTCCTTTGCTCCAGGAACCCTTGTGCAAAATTAATGCTCTTTCTTCTATGTGCTATCATTATCCTTTCCAAATGAAAATGGAAATCTTGCCTTTGTTATTTTTAATGCACAGGCCCCAGCACATAGCCAAAGGTGCAGTACCTCCTCATTAGTGTTGGTTGAATGAAATTAAGGATCTCTATGATGTGTCAGAAAATTTTTGAAACTTACATTTTGAAGTATCACTATCCTCCTCAATCCAAATCAGAATGCTGTCCTGGACACGAGTGGCACGTCTACTGTGTGGAATCATTGACAGTAAAGATCAAATCTGATCACAATGCAGTCTGAGAATCCATTACCAACAGGGGAATGCAGGAGCATCCATGGGGTGGAGATGAGAATGGTTTGATTGTGTTGCTCTGGGTACATCACAAGCCTCCTTTCTGCTCCTCCCCAGGATGCTGACATTTAAAGCCACAGCTCTGCTCTTCATCCTGGGCTGCACGTGGTGTCTGGGAATCCTGCAGGTGGGTCCAGCTGCCCACATCATGGCTTACCTCTTCACCATAATCAACAGCCTGCAGGGTGTCTTCATCTTCCTTGTGTACTGTCTCCTCAGCCAGCAGGTACCACTGCCTGACTCCCATTCAGGACTCTTCCCATCCTCACTCCTCTCAGTGAGCTGACGCAGAGTATACTTGCCTCTGCAGGTTCGGGAGCAATATTGGAAATGGTTCAAAAGGGTCAGAAAAATCAAAGGCAAGTCTGAGACGTACACGCTCTCCAGCAGGGCCATGTCTGATGCCTCCAAACCCATCATGGTAAGATCATGCAGTGCTCCCAGAATACTCCACTGAGTGATCTGCTTGAACAGCACGTGCCTCTCACACTGGAAAACCTGTGTATGCAGCAGGGGATGCCCTGGGATGGCCCACACTTGGTTTACTGCTGGACTCGTTAACCATTAGCAATTGGCTCAGTTTAAAAGCTTATTAAAAAGAACATATTTGGCACTTACTTCTTAAGGAACAGTGTTCGTCTAGACTTTTATACATCACACTCTTACTGAGCACATGCTATGTGCCATTCGTCTTACCTGAACAAGCAAGAATCAATGATGTAAAGCGGTGATGCACATTTCCTCAGAGCCACATTACTCTGTCCTTTTCCTCTACACCCACTGCTATCTGACAGTCACTCAACAGTACCCCCAAAAAGGCAGAAATGGAGGGAAATGATGTACATATTTATGAATTAAACAGAAATAAGTGGTAGCTGACCATTTAGCCTTTCTTAAAAACACCGCCTGATATTTCAGCACCCTCTACCCACTGCAAAACCAGCAAGGAAAAGCAGGAATGGCATGGGGTGATTCATGGCACCGATTAGCAAAAAGCAACACTTAACTGGCTTAGACATTCAAAGTTCTTTTGCCTACATTTTCTCACTTCTTTCAGCTTCTATTAAATTCCTTGAGTCATTCTTCCCATTTAAAAGGACCTACTGTGCTGCCAGGAAGTCCTTCTGTATTTCTCTTGTTACCTTGTTCACCCAGCAGTGGTTCCGATGCTGAATCTTCTATCTCCTCCCTTTCTCAGTAAATGGTCTCATCACCTATTTCACAGAGAAAGTCACTCATTACGATGATACTTTACATACTCCATGACATCAGCCATACCAACCAAACACCACATGCATCCTCTCCACATCCCTGTGTCATTGACACAATTTCCTTTCTCCTCTCTGAAGACAGTGTTTCCACCTCCACTTTGGATCCCATCCTTCATGCCTTATCAATCATCCTTACATTATTGTTCACACATCCCTTCTCTATCTCTTTCCCCTCCTCCCTCCCTCCCTCCCTCTTTCCTTCCCTTACCTTCTCAACAATGTTCTTCCCATCATGGAAACACATTTGGTTCTCTTCTATTTTACAAATATGCACTACTTGGCCCCCTTCTAGCTACCAGCCAAGAGTTGACTTTTCTCTGTGTCTCCATTTCCCTGCCTTAAACTCACTCCCTCAACCCATGTAAACGTGGCTTCTTTCCCCCATCATTCCACCAAAACATATACCTCTTAGACCTACAATGATCTTCATGTCCCTGAAAGTCCTCTCAGAAACTTCTGACACTATTTGCCAGTCCTTTATGATGAAACACTCCATCCTTATCCCCTCTAGATTCTCCTTATACATCACCCCATTTCTTTCTTCCACTCTCTCTACCTTTTCTCTCTGTCTCCTTTATAGCTCTGTCAAATGAATTGGTTCCAGAACAACTTTGGTTCTCATGAAATTCTTTCCTCCTACACAATAGCATCTGTTCCTTAGACCAGTCACCATCATGATGTAAATGATGGCCGTGTATGTTTCTCTAGCTCTGACCTCTCCTCTGAGATTTCGAGGGGTATTTCCACTTACTTACTTGACATTTTTTGGTATCTCAAAGACACCTCCAACTCAGCCTACCAATGTAAGACTTGCAATCTTTATCCTAATCCAATCCTTTCCCATGGTGTCTGAATGGCACTGCATCCATCCTGTGGCACAAGATTGGAACCTGAAATTTTCTCTCAAACAATTATCTTATTTCCCACCACAACCTGTCCATTATACAATCTTGTTGTTCTAGTCTTCTCAACATTTCCCCAGTAGGTCCAGCTGGCTCAACCCTCATCACCCCCTGCTTGGCCAGGCTGCCATCTTTACTTGCTTGAGCAATTGCACTATCCTCCCAACTGACCATCCCTTTATATCCTTGTCATATTCCCATGCATCCTTTATGTCAGAGGGATCTTTTCAAAACACAAATAAAATCATGTCACTCCTTTTAAACCCTTTACATGTAGGATCAAACCCGAATTCCATAACTCAACGAAAATTTGCTTGGGTTGTCTCCTGCTTACCTCTCCAGTTTCGTCTACCACCTGCTCACCCTTATTCCAGCCTCAGCAGATTTCTTTCAATTTTTTAAATTCACTGTGCCTCTTTGGATCAAGGCTTTGCACATATTCCCTCTTCTCAAAAGACTGTTTTGTCTTTCTTGTCTCAAAATTATGTAAGCCTTGAGATCTCAACTCATAACTTAGTTCCTCCAAAACACCTTCTCTCCCTGCTCAGAATAGGTCAAATTCTCTTGTTTTTAACTCTGATAGCCCCTGTACCTTTCCAGCAGAGCATTTGTCCAAGTCATTTTACTCTTCATTTTTACTATTTGATTAATGTCGGTCTTCCCTCTAGATTTCATCCCCATCAGTCACATTGTTGCTTTTGTTTCCTATTGTTCCCTAACATTTCACACAGGGCCAGGCATGTAGAAATGCTGAATACATGATTGCTGCATGATTGATTAAATCAATGAATGAACAAACTGCAGCTTCAAAATGTGGCAGGACCTGTCTTGTTCATCAATCTCTCTCCTGCATCTAACACTACCCAAGTGCTCAACAATTGTCTATTGAACAAACAAAACAATGAATGAATGAACTGTCTGACCATGATGGGGGTAAATTATTAGAACAAACTGTTGATCGGTTTATGGTGCCTCTTTCTCTCGGGAATTTCAAGATAATTCTGCCTTAGTTACTGCTTTATTATTAACCATCATGGCTACCTATTAACACCCAAATATTTCCTTATGATCTAGAGCTTTGAGTAGATCTTAGTTCTGAGACTGAAACGGATCTGGGATGAAATATCAGCTCTACCAAGTGCTTGCTACATGAACTTGATCCAATTGCTAAACATTTAACTCCTCCATTGCCTCCTTCCTCTCCTCCCTTCAAATGAGACAGTCTTCTTAGACTCAGAACTAATTACTTGTGTCAATTTTCTGGCTTGAAAGTGGATTGTGCTTTGGTGGGAGGGGCGGCACTTCCCTCCCACACACTGTAAATGTTGATTCAGCCAAGGAGGCACAATGTAATGGCGCAGGAGCTGATGCAGCATCCCACAGTGTAGCTGATGTCGTACACACAAGGGAGGGTCCCACAGATCCGAGAGGCTCTATTCCTGCTGTATCACAGCCCTGTCCCACTCAGGACTCGCACTCATTCAGAAAGAAAATAACAAATAATCCACGCCTTTCTGTTTAAGGGAATGCTAACAGACCCACCACAGTCTTGAGTGAGCTCAGCATCAGCAAGGCCATATCCTCTTCCCCGGGAGCTAGTTCCTAGGAGTCCCTGAACCAAATTGATGCTTCCCCACCCCCAGAATCACAGAAAACTAATACTTTCACATCTATACTTTGATTGTATTTGCTCCCTACTCCTGTTATAGCAAATTACCTCAGACTTACTGCTGAAAAGAACACAAATTTATCTTACAGTTCTAGAAGTAGAAAGTCCACATGATCTCATGGGACTAAAATCAAAGTATCATCAGAGCTGTGCTCCTTCTGGACACTCTAGAGGAATATCAGTTTCTTCACCTTTCCCAGCTTCTAGGGGCTGCCTGCATTTCTGGTCTAGTGGCCCCTTGATCCACTCAGTCTTCAAAGCCTGCAGTGTAGCATCTTCAAAGCTCTCTGTCTGTCTCTCCTGTCCTTCTGTCATTATGTCTCCTTTCCCATGTTTGACTCTGTTTCCTCCTTCTTTCCCTTTTAAAAACCATAGTCATTACATTGGCTCACCTGGAAAATCCTCAAAAATTTTTCCACCTCAAGTTCCTCAACTTAATCCATTTTCCATGTAAAGTAACATACTCATAGGTTTCAGAGATTAGGATGTGGGCATCATTGGGGCATCATTATTCTATCTACTACACCTATTGTACATAGGTTTAGTCTACCTATTATAGAGCCACCGAAATCGCCATCATATAATAGATATTTGAAGAAATGTTTACCATCACTCCCACGTGGACATACATATGAAGAAAGGAAACATATACTTTCTGTGAGAGAAATAGAGTAATGGCATCAGAGAGCCAATGAAATCTTCTAAATTCAAGTAATCTCAACTATTTCTACTATCTCTGGGCAAAGGACCAAGAAAATCCATTGCTTATTGTAATATTATTTTCTGCTGTCTCCTAAAATTTGTAGTCTCTTTTGTGTAAAGATGTGAGGCTGTCTCACCCCCATTCTGGCATCTCCTCTGTGGCTTCCTGCAGTCTCCTTCAAGAATAACACAATATTTTCTCTTATGCTCAGGTCTGAATAATTTCCTGAAGTACAGTATTTATAAACTTCTGGAGTAGACATAAGCATGTGTAGTTGCCCATGTCAAACACAAGAAATTACACTGAGCTTCTATATTGCAGATAGAAAGGTTAGGGGAAAAAAGAGGATTTATGGCTTCTTCCTTTCTATCTTAAGTGAAGAACAACAGATAATATTTCCCACGCTTCATTAATTTCTCACCTGCCCTTTTTTATGACTCCATGCCTAAAGCAACATATCACAAACTCTGAAGCAGAGGGATCAGAAATCACACTTTGAAACTGATTATTTTCTGTAGCAGATTTAATTGCTGTTACCTTCTGTAATTTGGGGCTTAGGAAATGTAGGGAGAAGGGACTTCTGAGAAATACCAGGATCTAGCAGAATGCTATCTGATAAGGTCTTTTGATCTTACCCTGAAAAATGCATCTGGCAAGGAAATTTTGTGATTAAAGGTTTCTTAAATTTCTTATTTTTTTCAAAGGAAGCTTTTAAGATATCTTTCTGTAGTCCTAAAAATAATGTCTGAAATATTATATTTCCAGGTTTATTAAAATATCTTTTGAACTATATCCTCTTGTCCCATGGAAAATCAGAAGAGAGGATAAAAGAAGACTTTGTGGCTTGTGTTTCAAGAAAAGAATCATGTCAGCAATGTGAAGGAAGTCATGGTGGACATGCTCGACACTCAGTTCCTGTGAAATCTGGAATTTTCCTGTGCCCTACAGTGTGCTCAGAAAACATTCAACATATAAAAGGCCAGGTGTGGTCCAATTTTTTGGGTTCTGAAGCCTCTCCTTCTTACAAAGACTATTCCAGATGCTGAAACTCCGTGAGTGGGAAAACCAACCCCGGTGAATTTTCACACCGACAACATGCAAAAGAACAGGGATATTCACACCATAGTCTGGATTTCTTACTTCCTTTGCACTGTTTTCTATGGGTTTAATTATTCACTCATTCAAAAATATTGACTACTCACCATGTCCAAGGCAGAGATCAGGAGAGACACAGGTCCTGCCTTCATGGAGCTTTCAGGGGGAAAGAAAGTGATTTTCCATCTAGAGTTGACACAGGCTGAAAGATTTCTATAAACCAAGTCATACAGCTGGACAATTGAGTATAAACTATTTCACAGACACAATCTCATTTCATCCTCACATAAGGATGCGGATAGTTTGAAAACTCATGTCATGATATGTATATTTTAGGCTTTGTGGGCCAGTATATTAGTCAGGGTTCTCCAGAGAAATAGGACCTATATGTACAAATATACATATGTATATACATATAAAGATATATATATATATATATAAATATATATATACACACACACGTATACATACAGAAACATACACACTCACACATTTATATGTGTATATGAAAAGATATATGTATTATGAGGTAATGACTCACATGATACTGGAGACTGAGAAGTCCCACAATCTGCCAGCTGCCATTTGAAAACCCAAGAAAGCCTGTGGTATAGTTTGAAGGCCTGAGAGCCAGAGAGCCATAGATTCTCGTCTGGGTTTGAAAGCCTGAGAACCAAGAGCACCGAGGACAGAAGACTGATGTCCCAGCTCAAACAGTCCAGCTGAGTTCATTCAAACTTCCTCTGGCATTTTCTTCTCTCCAGACCCTCAATGGGTTGGATGATGCCCATCCACACTGGAGAGGGCCATCTACTTTACACAGTCCACCAGTTCAAATGCTAATCTCTTCTGGAAACACCCTCACAGATACACCCTGAAATCATGCCTAACCAGCTGTCTGGGCATCCTGTGGCTCAGTCAAGTTGCCACATAAAATTAACCATCACAGCCAGGTATCTATAGCAACAACTCAACTCTGCCATTGTAACAGGAAAACTGCCATTGACACTCACAGATGAATGATCATGGCTGTGTTTTAATAAAATGTTATTTGTGGACATAATGTGGATATTCAGGGGAGCTCTTCATCCTACACCAATTTATTCATTGACTCTTCAAATAGTTAATGAGCACTTACTCCTTTGAAGGGCATCATGCTAAACTGAAAGAAACTAAAATGAACAAGGCAGACATGATCCCCATGCCCAGGGATCTCGAGGACCCTTGTATTAGTCAGCTCAGGCTGCCACAAAAAAATACCATAGACTGGGTGGCTTGAACAACAGACATTTTTTTCCTCATAGTTCTGGAGGCTGGGAAGGCCAAGATCAAGGTTTGACAGAGGTTGTCTTCTGGTGACAGCTCTCTTCCTGGCTTGCGCATGGCCACCTTCTCACTGTGTCCTCACATGGCATTTTCTTCCTGTTCAAGTGTGGAGAGAGAAAAGAATCAAACTCTCTTGTGTCTTTTCTTATAAGGGGACTTATAATCCTACTGTGAGGGTCCCCCTCTCATCTAAGCCTAATTATCTCCCAAGGCCCCATCACCATATACCATCACATTAGGGGTTAGAGCTTCAACATATGAATTTTGTGGGGGACACAAACATTCAATCCATAGCAATCTGTAAGGTGGAAACTAGGAAAAAGAGAAAATGCATTATAGTAGATACTGTGGTCTAGGAGTCACATAGCCACTGTTGTGATACAGCTGAAGTGGAAAACAGCCCTGGTTCTAGAGGGCAGATGGGAGGGAGCTCTTGGGTCCACTGATGGCAGCATTCCCAGATGATTATGGTTTGGGAGGCAGAGCTCAGCATTTGCCTCCATATCTTCACCTTTTAAAATCTATTGAAGCTTTTCTCCTTATTTATAATGGGAATAACAGTATTAATTTCCTCATGGGTCATTTTTGAAAGTCAAGTGAGAAAGCAAAGATTAAGCTCTAGTGTGAAAGCCAAAGATGAACAAGAGTTAACCAGGGCAAGTGAGCATGGGGGTTTCCCAACTCATTTCTCCAGAACTCGGTCATCATGTTAGAAACAGCCATGAGAGAAGGCTCTGCAGTGGGCTTCCACTTCTCATGACAGAGTTCCACTGCAACACCACGCCCATCAATGAGAGCTGGTGGGAAGATGGGCTAAGATAGTTGTGTGTCATAGTTGCACATCCTTCTAGTTGCTGTATGTGAGACGCGGCCCCAGCATGGCCGGAGAAGCAGTTCCTCGGTGCGTGCCCGGGATCCGAACCTGGGCCGCCATGAGCGGAGGGCATGCACCCAACCGCTAAGCCATGGGGCGGGCCCCCTAACTACTTCTTTTGATTTAATCTTTGCAATTTCAAGGAAGAGATCGAAAGACATTCTCCTTAATTATTAATATCTTCTCCCAGAAAAATGCCCTCTGGATTATTACTTAGCGTCTCTCTCCATATTATGCTCTGGCATGATCAAAATGCTCTGTTGGTTCTATGATGGCCACGGTTGTGCTGGAGAAGACAAGGACAGAGGGAATTTGCATTTACCGGGCGGGTGTTCCATACAGGTGGGGCCTGGATGCTGCAGAAATGGCCACAATCACAGCCGGGACCCCGTAGCCCACAGGGAACATGAGCTTCCT
>CM053548.1:29481-50609 GCA_028646465.1 Rhinoceros unicornis | reverse complement strand
GCGCTGGAGTAGTTGACCACCATCAGGTTGCGAGCAGTGAGGAAGAGGTGCAGGCCCTCCAGCAGCATCCAGGTGAAGCAGGCCAGGTAGAGATAGTGTAAGGCACCCGCGATGAGGGCGCACAGCACCTGGGGGCGGAGGAAGGTGTCACCAGGAGGCAGAGTGAGGGTGAAGGGTGGCCCGGGACCTCTCCTGCACCTTGCCCCTGGGGAGGACTCTGAAGAGCATGAAGGAGTTGTCAGAGAGGGTTTGTTTTCCAGTCACATCAGTCAATGTGAAACTGGCTCCTCACCCCTCACCTTCCCCGAGACACAAGACCATTTTATCACGGTGTCCAGTGCAGTTGGCTCCGTGGACTCAGCACCCCTGGGGCAGGGCAGAGGGCCCACTGGGACAGGGTCAGTACCTTGATCTCGGTTCGGTCGATGGCCATGAGGAAGAGGAGGTGGGCCAGGAGGAGGCAGAGGGAGAGCTGCAGGTGGAGCGAGGTGCTGGTGTTCTGGATGGCTCTGCACAGCAGGAAGGTGAGGGCTGCCAGGAGGAGGCACAGCAGAGAGAGGCCCAGCCCCACGGAGGAGATCACAGCCAGCACGGGGTCCTCCTCCTGGGAGTGGCAAAGAGGAGATCACAGTCACAGATTCCTGTTCTGGGGTAATGACCCTTCCAACAGTTTTTTTTAAGCGTAGCAAAATTAGGAAATAGGGAATCAGGGAAATTTATTCTATTTATGTATGTTCCTCCAGGTTCGAATGTTAGAATACCATGGGATTCTGAACTGATTGATTCAGACCCTCTAAGAACTGAGGGATGAGAGTCCTTACACAAGACCAAGCACTGGAACTCACAAGGGTTTGTGTTCCTTTAGATTTCTGGGCATGGCTAAGCATGTGGGTTAACATGTGAGGTTCACATTGGTAGAAATCTCCATGTTGAGCACCATCCTCCATCACATTACGTGATGCTGTGTGACAGAGTCTCTACCTGGAGGCTTGATGTGCAGGTGTGGGCTCCCCACCATGAACTCCACTCAACTCGTCCCAGCAACATCTGTTCCTTACAGATTTAGAACTGATCCTTGGTTAAAGGAGAGAAACTACTATGCTTTGATGATGGTGGTGGCTTAAAAGCAGTATTTCCCCACCTCTTTTTGCAAATCATCTTAAATCTATGAGAAGAATGGGAAAAAATTTAAAACCTTACCAATTCCATTTCAGTATAATGAGGGGAGAGAGAGGTTGTGGAGGTTGGGAGAATGTGCAAATGGTAAGGAAAATGGAGGTAAAATGTTTGAAGTAGGTTCATCTGGATAAAAAGCAATTGGGTATTATTTGCACTATTTTAATTTTTGCAACATATCTGTAAGACTGAAATAGTTTCCTAGTGAAATGTTAAAAAATAAATAAATAACAAGCCCTCCAGATGATTTCAATGCATACTAAATTTTGAGAATCTTTAGTGTAACAGCAAAACCCAATTTCCCTACCATATAGAGAGATCCCACAAATCCATAATAAATGCATCGATAAGCCAATAGGAAAATGGACCAAGGATGTGAACAAATTGTTTCCAGAGGAGAGGATTATAAGACTCGTAAGATCCTGAGCAGACAATCCAGCTACACCACGCAGGACTGCTGACCTGCAGAGACGGGGGGATAATACATTTGTGGTTTGATTGAACTGCTATGTTGTGGGAATTTGTTACAGTGAGATGCACACTGAATGCAGCCCTCTCAGGGCCCTCACCTGCACGTCGTAGTGGGCCATGAGGACAGCGAAGCTGCTGAGGTGGGTGCACTGGCAGGTGGTGCTGGTGTCTCTGGTGTCCACCACCCTGCAGCCTGTGGTGGCCCAATGACCACTTCCATTCTGGCCATGCTCCCAGAAGACACAGAACATCCTCTGCCTTGGCCCAGGGGTCACTGACTGTAGGAAAAGGGTGAAGGTGTGAGCTGGTGGTTCTGGTGCTCAGATGACCTAACTTGGCTCACAAAGTGCTTTCTTGGGGAAATGATGCACCCATAGGGGAATGTCCCTGAGCGCCAAGGCTGTGCCCAGGACTCAGGCCTCTTCCACACCCACACCCCCATCCCACCTGAACTCTCGTGGTTAAAGATGAAGGTGACTGGGGAGCCAAGGTTCTGGGTGTCCTTGTTGCTCACAAAGGCGGTGATGACATCTGAGAGCAGGACAGGGGAGAATACCTGCAGCAAGTCCTTGTGTGTCTCATGTACAACTGCCTGCTCCCCAGGCTCCAGGACCAGGGGGGCCTCAGCCAGAAACTTACCCACCCCTGGAGTGGAGACAAGGCCCACCAGAATAGGGCCTGCAAGATAAGGGCAAGATTGACACCTTGGCATCCCCAACAGGACCCATTCTTCTTCACATGAACTCTTTCCTTGTGGCCCCACCACACCCCACACTTCCCTTTAGCATTTAATTCTCTATCTGTCACATCCCTGGGCACTTGTCCCTCTGTGAAGCCTCAGTGACCTTCTCCCCATCTCAGCCGTTACCTGAGTCACCAGATTCCTGCACCACATCCCAGTTTAGCAGCATCTTTGCCTGATTCTGACTCAAGGTGATACTCCTATCTCCTTGCTCCAGCACCTCCATGGACAGTTCTATGAGTTGTGGGAGTTACACAATTGAGTTAGGTTAGTAATCGTGACTGTAGTGCTGCTTTAATACCACGATTTTATATATATACATAGCCCCAAGAGTATGTGTAATATTATCATTTTGTGTATGAAACAATACTGCTATTTTACAAATATACTTCCAGGGACAGTTCTATGAGTTGTGGGACTGAGATTAGCAATTGTGTCGCAGTGGTTGATATAATACCATTATTTCATATATAGATACACACACACATATATATACCAAAATTATGTGTAATACTATTATTTTTTGTCCCAAACAAAACCACTATTTCATATACATTATAATATTGCACGTAATATTTGGTATAAATAATAATGGTGTATACATGCATATCATCTGAATTTACAAAGGATTATAACAGAAACTGACTAATTTTTCAACAACAAATTAGATAACCTAGATGAAATGGACAAATTCCTAGAGACACACAAACTACAAAAGTGACTGAAGAAGAAATAAATAGTCTGAACAGCCCTACAACAGGTAAAGAGATTGAATCAGTAATCACAAACTTCCCAAAATGAACAGCTCAGACCAGATGGCTTCACTGGTGAATTCTACCAACCATTTAAGGAAGAATTAACATGAATCCTTTGTAAACTCCTCCATAGAATAGAAGAGGAAGGAGCATTACCTAAATAATTCTATGAGGCCACCATTACCCTGAAAACAAAACCGGAGAAAGACATCACAGGAAAACAAAACTGTAAACCAATATCCCTTATGAACATAGACGCAAAAATTTTCAATGAGACTGATGTCAGCATCATGGTGGAGTGAGCTCTCCCCCTAGACTTTACCCCTAAGATACAATGAAAAGGACATTTATATACCAACAGAGATCATTCACACAACACAAAGGCATCTGAGAGACCCAGACTGGCATCCATTTGAAGGTAGAGGTGCTGGACCCCCTGGAGAAAGTGGAAGGAGGTAAGGGGATTTTTTTCCCTTCTCGGCAGCAATCTAGGGCAGAAGACCATGTGCATCTCTGAGAAAAGACTGAGCGAGGGGCAGCTGTCTGCGGGAATACCTTCACTCTCCAAGTTCCCTCACACCCACTGGGAAAGAAAGCTCCACACAGAGGAGACTGAGCTATTTTGGGGATATCTTCATCAAGCCAGCACCCCAGGAGGGGAGATAGTGAGGGCAGAGGGAGAATGCCCCCGGGATCATGCACACAAAAGAGAGTCCCCCTCCCCTTGCCCAGCGCATCAGCTTGGCAGGTTGACCAGAACAAGCCATCTCCACCAGAGCACCCCCACATATGTTAGAAAAGCAGCAGCTGCAGGTGGGTAGTTTCAGACAGGCCCTGTCAGCATAGATTCCAAAGGACAAGCACACAAGCCAAGGATTGCAGATATATCAGAATACACAGCTCCTGACACCACCCCCAGTGTTGGCAGGTGGAATATGTGAGCAGATACTATCACTATGTGAAGGCACAAATCCACCTCATAAAATAGTATGAAGAAATATATTAATACTCCAGACTAGAAGGAAAATGACACACACTCAGAAATCAATCCTGAAGGCACAGATATTTACAGCCTAAGTGACAGAGAATTCAAAATAGCTATCATAAAAAATTCAACAAGTTACAAAAAAGTTCAGGTAGACAGTTCAATGAAATCATGAATAAAATTAATGAACAGAAGGAATTCTTCACAAATGAGACTGAAACTATAAAGAAAAACCAATCAGAAGTGTTGGAGATGAAAAACCAGCACTGATAATATGGAGGATAGAATTAGGAGGACAGAAATATAGAAATCCTTCAGATGGAGGAGAAGAGAGAACTAAGACTAAAAAGAAATGAAGAAATTCTCTGAGAAATATCTGATTCAATGAGGAAATGCAGCACAAGGATTATAGGTATTCCAGAGTGAGAAGAGAAAGAGAATGGAGCAGAAAGCTTGCTCAAAGAAATAATAGCTGAGAACGTCTCTAACCTGGAGAAGGAGCTGGAATTACAAGTAAAAGAAGCTAATAGAACTCCTAATTATATCAATGTAAAAAGACCCTTCCCAAGGTATATAGTAGTAAAACTGGCAAAGTCAATGAAAATATATTAAGGGCATCAAGGCAGAAGAAAATAACTTACAAAAGAGCCCCTATCAGGCTCTCAGCAGATTTCTCAACAGAAACATTAAGGCTAGGAGAGAGTGGAATGATATATTCAAAATTCTGAAAGACAAAAACTTTCAGCCAAGAATACTCTATCCAGTGAAAACATCCTTCAGATATGATGGAGAAATAAAAACTTTCCCAGATAAACAAAAGCAGAGGGAGTCCATTGCCACAAGATGCCCCCTACAAGAAATGATCAAGATGGCCCTTCTACCTGAAAAAAAGCAAGAAAGAGTTTACAAAGCCTTGAGCAAGGAGATGAATAGGCAGCCAAAATCAGGAAATTGCAGCTTTCTATCAGAACAGGTTAGCAAACACTTAATTGTAACATTAAATGTAAAGGGAAGGAAAACTTCAAAAATACCTATACTCTCCTCATTTTTTTTTTTTAAAGATTTTATTTATTTATTTTTTCCCCCAAAGCCCCAGTGGATAGTTGTATGTCATAGCTGCACATCCATCTAGTTGCTGTATGTGGGACGCGGCCTCAGCGTGGCCAGAGAAGCGGTGCGTCGGTGCGCGCCCGGATCCGAACCCGGGCCGCCAGCAGCGGAGCACGCGCACTTAACCGCTAAGCCACTGGGCCGGCCCTATACTCTCCTCATTTTAACCACAAACTCACAAGATGGAATAAGTTGTGACAAGAATAACCTAGAAATGGAAGAAGAAAGGGATAGAATCAGCTTAGACTAAGGACACAAAAGGCTATCAGAAAATGGACTATCTCATCTATGAGATTTTTTATACAATCCTTCCAGTAACCACTAAACAAATAATCAGAACAGAGACACAAAAGATAAATAAAGAGAAAACTGAGAAAACCATCATAGAGAATCACCAAACTGAGTTAGCAGTCTGAAATACACAGGATGATAAACAAGAGAAATACAGAACAACTGAAAAATGAGTGATAAAATGGCAACATTAAGCCCTCATATATCAATAATCACTCTAAGTGTAAATGGATTGAATTCTCCAATCAAAGGACAGAGACTGGCGGGATGGATTAAAAACAAGACCCAACAATATGCTGCCTCCAGGGAACAGCTCTCAGCTCTTAAGACAAACACAGGCTCAGAGTGAAGGGATGGAAGGCAATTCTCCAAGATAATGGCAAACAAAAGAAAGCAGGTCTTGCCATACTTATGTCAGATAATGTAGACCTCAAGATAAAACAGGCAATGAGAGACAATGAGGAGCAGTATATAATCATAAAAGGGACACTCCACCAAGAAGACATAACACTTACAAATATATATGCACCTAACACAAGAGCACAAAAGTACATACAGCAACTACTAACAAACCTAAAAGGAGATATTAACAATAATACAATAATATCACCCCACCTACATCGATGGGTAGATCATCAGGACAGAAAATCAGTAAGGAAATAGTGGAATTAAATAAAAAACTAGACCAGATGGACTTAATAGATATATATAGAACATTACATCCAAAAACTGCAGATTACACATTCTTCTCAAGTGCACATGGAACATTCTCAAGGATAGGCCATATATTGATAAACAAGGCAAGCCTCAATAAACTTAAGAAGATTCAAGTCATACCAAGCATCTTTTCTGACCATAATGCTATAAAACTAGAAATCGACAAGAAGAAAAAAGCTGGAAAAGTGACAAATATGTGGAGACTAAACAACATGCTACTGAACAACAAATGGATCATTAAACAAATTAAAGGAGAGATCAAAAAATATCTGGAGACAAATGAGAATGAAAATACACCATATCAACTTATATGGGATGCAGCAAAAGTGGTCCTAAGAGGGAAATTCATAGCAACACAGGCCCACCTTGACAAATGAGAAAACTCAAATAAGCAATCTTAAACTACACCTAACAGAATTAGAAAAAGAAGAACAAACGAAGCCAGCTTACTAAGTCAGCAGAAGGAGAGAAATAATAAAAATTAGAGCAGAAATAAATGAAACAGAAATTTAAAAAAACCCCAAACCAAAAAACAAAAAACAAACAAACAAAAAAACAGTAGAAAGGATCAATGAAACTAAGAGCTGGTTCTTTGAGAAGATAAACAAAATTGACAAACCCTTAGTCAGACTCACTAAGAAAAAAAAGAGAAGGCTCAAATAAATAAAATTAGGAATGAAAGAGGAGAAATTACAATGGATACCACAGAAATACAAAGGATTATAAGAGAATACTGTGAAAAACTAAGTGCCAACAAATTGGACAATCAAGAAGAAATGAATAAACTCTTAGACTCATGCAACCTCCCAAAAATGAAGCAAGAAGAAATAGAGAATCTGGGTGGACCAATCACAAGTAAAGAGATTGAAACAGTAATCAAAAACCTCCCCCAAAATAAAAGTCTAGGACCAGAAGCCTTCTCTGGAGAATTCTACAGAAGGTTCAAAGAAGATTTAATACCTATCCTTCTCAAGCTATTCCAAAAAGTTGAAGAAGATGGAACACTTTCTAACACATTTTATGAGGACAACATCACTCTGATACCAAAGCCAGACAAGGAGAACACAAAGAAGGAAAATTACAGGCCACTATCGCTGATGAATATAGAAGCCAAAATCCTCAACAAAATATTGGCAAACCAAATACAGCAATACATTAACAGGATCATACACCACGATCAAGTGGGGCTTATACTAGCAATGCAGGGATGGTTTAACACCTGCAAATCAATCAATGTGATACACCACATTAACAAAATCAGAAATAAAATTCACATGACCATCTCAATAGATGGAGAGAAAGCGTTTGACAAGATGCAATATCCATTTATGATAAAAACTCTCAACAAAATGGATATAGACGGAAAGTACCTCAACATAATAGAGGCCATATATGACAAACCCACAGCCAACATCATACGCAGGAGGAAAAAACTGAAAGCCATCCCTCCGAGAACAGGAACAAGACAGGGTGCCCATTCTCACCACTCTTATTCAATATAGTACTGGAGGATTTGGCCAGAGCAATTAGGCAAGAAAAAGAAGTACAAGGAATCCAAATAGGCAATGAAGAAGTGCAACTCTTGCTGTTTGCAGATTACATGATTTTATATATAGAAAACCCTAAAGAATCCATCATAAAACTATTGGAAATAATCAACAATTACAGCAAAGTTGCAGGGTACCAAATCAACTTACAAAAATCAGTTGCATTCTCTTTACAAAAAGAGCTCAAGATTAAAACCCCATTTACAATCACAACAAAAAGAATAAAATATCTAGGAATAAATTTAACCTTGGAGGTTAAACACTGCGTGATTTCACTCATATGTGGAAGATAAACTAACACATGGACAAAGAGAACAGATCAGTTGTTACCATAGGGAAACGGGGTTGGAGAGTGGACACAAGGGGTAAAGGGGTACATTTATATGGTGACTGACAAATATTCATGTACAACTGAAATTTCACACTGTTATAAACTATCATGTCCTCCATAAAATAAATAAATAAACAAATAAATAAATAAATAAAACTAAATAAAGATAAATGTGTAAATTCAAAAAAATCTTCAATGAACTATCAGGAATAAATTTATCCAAGGAGGCTCAAAATTTGTACACAGAAGACTACAAAATATAGATGAAAGAAATTAAAAACCGTAAATAAGTGGAAAGACATCCTTTTTTCACGAATTGCGAGACTTAATATTGTTAAGATGGCAATACTCCCCAAAATGACCTACAGAGTCAATGCAATGCAATCAATATCTCAACAACATTTTATTATTTTTTTTGTACAAATGGAAAAGCTCATCCTAAAATTCATATGGCAATGCAAGACGCCCTAATACACAAAACAATCTTGAAAATGAAAGACAAATTTGGAGTACTCAGACCTTCTGATTTCAAACTTAATACTAACCTACAGTAATCAAAACACTATGGTACCAGCATTAGAATAGACATATAGACCAACAAAATAAACCCATGTATCTACGGTCAATTGATTTTCAACAAGGAATGCCAAGGCCCTTCAATGGAGAAAGAATAGTCTCTTCAACAAATGGTGCTGTGACATCTGCATATCCACAAGCCGAAGAAGGAAGTTGGCCCCTACCTCACACAAGACACAAAAAACTCAAAATGTGTCAGAGACCTAAATTTAGGAGCTAAAATGAGAAAAATTAGGAGAAAATATAGAGATAAATTTTCATGACGTTGTATTTGGAAATGGATTCTTAGATAGGGCACCGAATGCACAGGCAACAAAAGAAAAAATAAATAAAATGGACTTCATCAAAATTGAAACATCTGTTTATTGAAGTGAAAAGACCATGAAGAAAATGAAAAGACCATCTGTGGAACGGGAGAACATATTTGCAAATCACATGTCTCATAGTGTCCACTGTCAGAATATATAAAGAACTCTTACAGCTCAACAACCAAATGCCAACCAACCAAATTAAGCCATAGGCAAAGGACCTGAGTAGACATTTCTCCAAAAAACAGACACAAGTATTCAACAATCACATGAAATGATGTTAAATATTATTAGTCATCAGGGAAATGCAAATCACAACCATAATGAGATGTCACCTCATAGACACTAGAAAGGTTGTAATAAAAAATCAAAAGGGAAGTAACAAGTGTCTCTGAAGATGAGGAGATTGGGACACTTGCATGTTGCTGGTGGTAAGGGAAAATAGTACAGCCATTTTGGAAAAATTGTTTGGTGGTTCCTCAAAACGCTGAACATAGAATTACCATATCACTTAGCAATTCCACTCTATGTATGTATGCAAAGAACTGAAAACAGGTATTCAAGCATAAACTTGTACACCAATATTCGTAGTAACACTACTCACAATAGTCAAAAGGTAGCAACAACCAAATTTCCATCAATAGGTGAATGGATAAAGAGAGTGGTGTATCCTTACAATGGAATATTATTCAAACATAAAAAGGAAAGAGATACTGATACACGCTAGAGCACGGATGAACCTCGAAAACATTATGCTAGGTGACAGAAGCTGGACTGTAAGGTCACGTGTTGTATGATTCTGTATGTGAAATGTCCAGGATAGGCAAATCCATGGAGACAGAAAGCAGATTCCTGGTTGCCAGGGGCCGGGGGAGGGGAGGAATGAGGAGTGACTGCCTAGTGGGGGCAGTGCTTACTTCTGAGTGATGAAGATATTTCAGAAGTAGAGGCGGTGGCTGCACAACTCTGTGAATGTACTAAATGCCACTGACTTGTACACTCGGTTAACATGGTGAATTCTATGTTACATGAATTTTACTGAATAAAACAAATCACATTTAGATATCAAATAATATTAAACATATTCTTCCAAATTTAACAATCTGTTTGCTTTTGAAGTCATTCCTAGTTTATCTTATATTCTTCATTATAATTATGTCATATGCTGATAATTTATATTACAGTAAGAATGGCTACTAATACAGTTTTTCTTCATTTCTTTTTAACCTCGTATTTTAATTTGTTAATGAGAGTAACACTGAGATACAAGCGTGGTCACTCGGCTCCACTGAGGTTGGGGAGGAGTGAGGTGGAGGACGGGCAGAGCAGGAGCCTGGGCAGACCCGGGTACTTACCTGTGCCTGCAGATGAATTGAAGGTAAATGACCCAGTGGGCAGGGCCTTGCTCAGCCCTCTCAGGACATCCTCCAGGCCAAAGAGCAGGTTAGAGGCCACACAGTGCTGCTCTGAGCGGGGCAGGGTCTCCAGGTCCCCTGGGGTCTCCAGCAGAACATCCACCTCCTGCATGAGGTTCTGGGGGATGGGGACACAGAGCCAGTGGGCCAGAGGGTCTACATGAAGAACCCGCCCACTCAGCACAGAGAACAGACCCCAGAGACTATCTATTTTGGGATAAAGGTGGTACTGGATGGGATTCCCTGGGTCTTTGCCCCTGAAATCCAGCCACTTAGAGGCCAACCCTGTTCATGAATGCCAATGATGACACTAACTCCAAGTCCAGGAAAGCAACAGGGACGGTGTCAGCAGGTGCACGTGGGTGTCTAACCCAGTATAAATACCTGCTGTCAGCTCGTCCCAGCCCCCGGGAGAGGGGGCCCTCTGAGCAGGGTGCCCTGATGTTGGGGTCTGCCTCCTCCCAGACCACAGCTTCACCCGGCCTCTATGGGTGCCGGCCCCTGCCTCCCCTGGGTTCTGCCCTCAGCTGGATGGTGACCTGGGCTGAGGTTGACGTGAAGTCTCTGCGCAGACTCTGGACTCTTTCAAAGAATTTGGAGAGAAGATGGGGAGAGGGGAGGTGAGGCGACCTCGAGGGGTCAGGGGGCCTCGAGGGTGGGCAGGGGAACATGGGGAAAATGAGCAGATGGGGTGGGCCGCACAGAGGCATTCCTGCCCCCTGGTCCCTGCTGGGGCCACTCACCTGGCTCTTGATTCCAGAGGGTGGAGTCCAGGGGGGGAAGATCACTGCAGGGGACAGAACAGCGGGTCACTAGGTGTGAGTGTGTCTGTGTGTGCTGGGGGTGGAGTCTGGGGTTGGGTCAGGACAGGTACCTTCGCAGACGGTGTTGGGGCCATCGGGGGACCCAGGAACCGTGTCCACCCAGGGCGGCAGCAGCACCTGTAGGAGCCCACGGTGTTGATGCAGACGGTGGAGCTGTGACACTGATGCTGCCCGGAGCTGCACTCGTCCTCATCTGGGGACATGAAGATGGGGTCAGGCCAGGTCACAGCCTGGATCAGGCCCCTCTCCTCTCCATGCCCCACCCCTTTCTCTGTGTTGTGTCCCCTCACCCCCTTGGCCGGAGGTGATGCCACCTGGTGAGGGCACACCCCTGAGTGGGGGACCTGAGGTTATGGGAGGTGCAGAGGTGATGCAGAGGCAGGTGAGCCGGGACAGACGTACAGGTTGTGAAACAGTGGGACACCTTCACCCCAGTCAGTGATTAATGCTGCCTGGGGGCCCCGGGAGCCTTCCCCTTGGTACCCCAGCTCCTTCCCTGGGACCCCCAGATCTCTTCACCTCTAGACTTCAAAGGCTTAACGCCTGGCACAGCAGGGCACACCCCTGCTCAGTCTGCTTGGCTTGTGTGGGTGCCACTGATGTGTGATCAGATGCTCTGAGTGTGGGTCTCCAGGAGGGCAGCGTCTGAACACCTTCACAGACGGTGTTGTTGGGGCCATCGGGGGACCCAGGAACTGGCATCCAACCAGGGTGGCAGCGGAATGCGTAGCCGCCCATGACGTTGAGGCAGTGGGTGGAATTGTGACACGGACTGTGCCCCGAGGTGCATTCATTCACGTCTGAGGACAAAACTGGAGGGTCAGCTCTGCCCTCCTCTCACTGCCCCTTCTCTTGAGTTCCTCAGCACTTCACACTGAAGACACCCTCAATCCCCACCTTCCAGCACCTAGCCTGTCAGGACACAACTGTGTGACGGCATTTTCCACTGTAAAGACACCGTAAGCTCAGAGCTTATGTACACCTGTGAGGTGGACGGGGCACAACTGTGAGTGCAAGTGTGAGCCCAGACACACCGAGGCCCTCACACACGGTGGAGAGTGGATTGCAGGGGCCTGTGATGGGCCTCTAACCAGGGAGGCTGCAACACTGTGGTTATGAACCAGTTGACACAGGGGGTGGGGCTGTGGCATTACTACCGTCCAGAGCCGCACTCCTGCCTTTGTTAGAGCAGAACCCAGAGGGTCAGCACTGCCCTGCCCAGGTCCCGGTCTCCTCACTGCCTGCACCAAGGATGCAACGCTCCTGACAAAGATTGCTCTGGGAGCTTCCCTTAGGATGGGCTCGGCAGGGACAATGCTCCCATTTTTCAGGCGAAAACAGGCAAAACGGCAAAGTGAGTCATGAGAGTTGGACTTCCTGATCAAGGCTCTTCTTATCCACTTCCTCCTTAGCCCTGGACTGAGGTTCTCCTTCTCAGAGCCAGAATTGACACCTCCCTCTGCTCTCATGTGACAGACGAGGAAGGGTCGACATCTGGGGGTGCTCCCAGGGGGAGGGCCACCACAAGGGTTCCCCAGGCCCAGAGGTCCTGCCACCTGGTGGGACCTTTCTGGGAGGTGACCCCTGGGCAGGGTCTCGGCAGGCCCTTGCTGTGTCAGGAACCTGAGGATCCCCTCCCTCCCCCTCGGGCTGCAGGACCTCCTCCGCCCCTTCCCCAGCTCTGGTCCAGGCTGTGTCTTCCCAGGGCCTCTACCTGTGCACAGCTTCGTATCCATCAGGTTGAGCTACAAGCTGGGTGGGCACCTGCAGATGTAGCTGCCCTGGGTGTTGATGCAGATGCTGCAGCCTTTACAGCTTCTGAGTTTCTGCTGACATTCGTCCACGTCTGTAAGGGGAAGAGAGGGTGACGGATGCCTGCAGTTGCAGGCTGCCTTCAGGGCTGAGAGTCTGGCATGTTTCCTAGCAGAGAAGCATCTGGAAGGGGCCACTGTCTATTCCCAGGTGAGTGAGTGCCTTTTCTTATTCACATGGTCACCTGTGGGTGCATGTGGTGGCCTAGACGCTCTGTTGTCCAAATGTGGCTGGAAACGGCCTGAGTCTTCCCTGTCTGCCAGCTCCAACTCCCTCAGCCTCCCTGGGCATCTCCCAGCTGCGGTGGGGACCTCATGGCCACCTGTGTCCCAGCCTGAGCATTTGGACAATGGGCAGGCTGGGCCTTCCTGGGGCCTGAGTGCAGGGGAAATGCCGCATTCCCCAAGCAGGACCAGCTTGGCTCACAGGGATGGCCTTTGTCCTCATTTCTCAGGGTGGCTGCTCGCCCACTGAGTTGTCCTTGGAATCTCGGTTGTTCTGACAGGACAGTGCTGTCCCATCCACACTAACTCTGAGAATCCAGCTCCATGAAGATGGACCAAGACCCTGCCCTGAGCCCGGCCGCTCAAGAAGGAGGCTTTCAGCAGCAGAAGGGAGAATGAAGATGATGCTGGACGTCCAGGGCCACCCAGACAGTGGGCGCCAGGCTGCGTCCCAGTGGAGGCTGAGGTCCAGCCAGGTGGCCTTGGGATGGTGAAGGAGCCTTTTTCTGATCCCCATGAAGACACCCTCTGGACTGGCAGGAAGTGGAGAGAATCACATCTGATCAAGGCCCGTGGTGGGCGAGGGCTGGGTGGCCAGAGAGGGGAGCAGCTGCTGATGGGTGAGGGGTGGCAGATGTGTCATTTTCTCAGCCCTTGGCCTCCCACCAGGGACGCAGACCTGTGGGCCCCATGGAGTGGGGTCCAGCCTCCATTTTCTGTCCCCAAGGGGTCCAGATCCACATGGGGCCTGGGTTGACCTCCTCAGGAGAGGGTCGGCCTCGGGCACTGGTTCCTGATGGCGCCTTCTCTTGCCATTTGGTCCAGACGGGAGCCTCTTCTGTTCCCCTGCCTCTCTGAGTGTGAGTGCATGGGGTCCATGTCACCCTGTCAACCCCTGTCAACACAGCTTCCTCCTGGGTCCCGGTCATCCGAGTTGTCCACAGGCCCATGAACTGAAATTATTGTGAAGGGTCAGAGCAGAGCTTTGTTCAGAGATTACATGGAGGTTGAGCAGCCAAGAAGCCAAGTCACGGCCTGGAGGCATCTTCAGCAGGTGTGGTTGTTGACCAGGGACGGGCTGGACGGGGAAGGTGGACCTGCCCTCAAATCTCCCCCCTCCCATGTGTCTGGATGGGGATGCTGAGTCCATCATGGCCTGGGAATCTGAGAGGGCTCCTGGCTTGGCCGAGCCCATGTAGGCTTCTGGCAGTGACTGATGAAGAGGATGGATATTGCGCTGCAGCGCAACACACTGTGAGCTCGTGAGGTATCTTCATGACATCCCTCTCTTTTGTTTTCTGAAAATAAGATGCCAGGCGGGCAAGGACGATGTTCCAAAGTCCCTGAAGTGACCCTGTATGTATGCTTCTGAGCCTTGGGGTTCAGAGGGGGTGAGTGACTAGGCAGGTGCCCAGGACAGCTCTCTGCTGCCTGGGGAAAGTGGTACAAGTGACCACAACCCTCATGGATGAGGAGATGGAACACGCGGGGTGGTTCTTACCTTGACACGTGTTCTCACTCTCATTCCTAAACATTCTTCCTCCAGAAACAAGCTCGTATCCTGGGCTGCATGTGCAGTAGTAGCTCCCTTCCGTGTTCTGGCAGTCTGCGTACAACCCACAGGACACTGCCGAGGGTGGTCCAAACTCGTTGATGTCTAGAACACAGCAGGACAAAGGGTCACCTCTCAATGGGTGAGTTCCCACAGAGCAGAGACCCTGGCCTCCAGCCTGACCCTGACACAGGGACTGGACTGAACTCAACTCCCAGGTGGCACTCCTGGGACTGGGCTGGGCTGGAAGCATCTACGCCAGAAATTCTGCTACTTCTTTGCTAATCTCTGCTCTCTGGCTGGGCCTGAGGGCACCTAGATTCAGACAGTCTTCTGTGCCATGATGGGGACTGGGGGGACGTCTGCATCCCCCTCTCCTTGAGGGGTAGACGGAGGCACTGACTCAGCTTCAGACCCTCCCCTGTCGAGCTCTCTGCACTGTCAGGGACCTGGGGTGTGCTGCAGTCAGGGTGACATTGGCATTGAAGGCCATCTTTGATGCTGAGGAAGTGGAGGGACTCATGGCCGGGGCCTGTCCAGGGTCACACTCATCATTGACCCCTGGGGAGAAGCCAGGAGGTCAGGAGCCTGCCCACTGCTGACTTCCAGCCCCCTTTACTCACAGTGGCCCAAGTACACCCCACACTCCTCATCAGGCACTCCCCCAGCTCCCAGCATCAGGACTTGTCAAGATGACCCAGGATGCCTCTGGGGAAGTCTTGCTCTCTCCACCCCTGATGCAAGTCCCCCCTTATCAGAAGCAGTCAGGGATGTGAAATGAGGAAGCAGCACAAAGCTGCTCACAGCTGAGTCTCTGGTGGTATTTTCTGGCATCTTGGTCTCCTTGTTCTCTAAACACGAGAAGAAAGATGCTCATGACCCAGGTCCCCTTTGAATAGCTCAGATACCCCCAGAGCAGGGGTGCACACTGTACCTAAAAACAATGTCAGCTTAATATGAACCCCGGCCACAAAAATGAATCAAAATACAGAGACAAAATGTTTGGTTCCTGTATATTCCACACAGGGTACAAAAGACTTTAGAGCCTGAGAGGACTCTCGGCATCACGATGAGTCATGAAAGGTGACTGGTCTCCCCCAGATCAGAGTTCTGTTCTCTGCATATGCAGATTTCCCTTCTAAGACCCCTGACCCAGGCTGTGGGTGTCAGCACCAGGACAGGACAGGAGCAGGAGGGACACACACTCAGGGATTTCTCTTCAGCCCCCACCTGGGCAACGGGGCTTCCCTCCTGTTCTGTGATGGTGGCGATGGCTGGAGACCTGTCCTCAAGGTTGATGGGATAGGGTGAGTTGAATCTGGGACCGTTCAGAATGAGGTGCATTGGCGAGGAGACATGAGGATGGGAAATTATCAATCCCACCGTTGTGTTCCCAGAAAGGAGCTGTGATCCAGCTACATTAGCAGCAGGATCTCCTCTCCATGGTCACCCAGCCTACAAATCTCCATGAGACACACACATGCAAATGCACGAAGGAACCTTTAGGAACACCTCCAGGGTCATGGGTGGGCTGGGAAGGTGTGACAAGAACATATTTTTTTTCTCTGATGAAATTACTTTCCCCACAATATTTATTAACACGTGGATGCTTAGAAAACAAAATGTAAACAGCGAGAACAAAGAAAATCACCCATAAGTCCACTACACAGACTACTGGAGATTTTAGGGATAATTTTTACTTATATTTTCTAACATATTAGGAATATTTTCCTTTATGATCAGTAAATATGCATCTAAGACTAGTTCAAGTCAATGAAGAATGTTTCTTGGTAAAAATAGTAGAATTTAATTTTTTTGCTTTTTTAAAAATTGTAGTACAATGCACATAACAAAATTTACCATCTTAACTATTTTTAAATAGTATAATTCCCTTTTATAACCCTCTATTGTTGAAGAATAAAAACTCCTGCGTTTTCCACCTGGATTTAGATTCTACCACATTATTAGTTGTGGGAGTTCAGACAAGTCACTCAATCTCTTTGAGCCCAAATTTGATCTTTAAACCACAGTCCTGGCTCTGCTTGCCTCACAGGTCTGCTGTGAGGACACGGTGGGAGACCATGATCGTGAGCCGGGCAGGAGTTCCTGGTGAGCTCCCTCTAGTAGGAGAGCCTGACCTTCCAGGCCCTGGGTGCTTCTTTCCTCCTGTTGCTGCCATTATTCCTCCCCTTTCTTTCTGCTATGAGAACAATAATAATAAGAGTAATACCAGCAATAACAACGATGATAGCTTACATTTGTTGATAATTTGCTCCGTACTGGTCTAAATATTAAATCTCATACCATCCATGTGGGGTAGGTACAATGATTATCCCTAATTTACAGACAAGCAAACTGAGGCACAGAGAGGAGAAATAATTTCCTAAAGGTCAGAGAGCCAGCCAGTGGCAGAGCTAGGCTTTGAACCCACGCAGCCCAGCTCCACTGTGTAAGCTCTCAACACTCCACTACTGATCACGAAACCCGATGCTCACTTCCCTCAACCCTCCCCTGCCCTGTCTCATCTCTCATCCTTGACAAAGTGCTTCTGTGCTGCTCTCAGGGCTGAGGGCTCTGGATGCCCCACACTCTCCCCCCACAATCTCCATTTGCCCCTGTGCAACCCCCAAGCTCCTGTACCATCACAGCTCTCCGCGGGGCTGGTGATGATCTCCCCAGACAAAGAGCTGAATCCTGGATCACAGCGACAGGCAGTGGCACTGACACACGTGGAGTTCCGAGGGCACCAGCGAGCACAGGCTGTGGGGGCAGAGGCTGTGGGACAAAGACCAGGGTCAGAGGCCCCAAGAAATGGAGGAAGCCAGCTGCCAACTGGGAGGACCCTGAGTAGATGAGAGGAGGGAAGAGAGGGATGGCTCCCCTCAGAAGAGGCAGAGCTCAGAAAACTTTTAGGGAGGAAGAAACAGCTTCTCCTGTACCCAGAGGACCGTCTCTGAGCCTCACCTGCAGAATAAGCCTCCTTCCCCCCCTTGTTGGGGACAGAACCCAGACCCCAGCATGGGCTCCCAGCTTATGTCACTAGTGGGGCTGCTGGGCAGACTCACCTCCAGGGTTCCGGGCTGCAGGTCCCAATGACAACAGCAGCAGGAGTGAGAGTCCTGCGACAGAACGACCAAGAGAAGACAAAGAGAGGGGAGTCGAGCTTCAACTTCAACCCCTGTCCGAAGGCAATTGCCTCCTGGGGAGGTGGCTCTGGTCCTGCAGCCCATAGCTTTCCAGCAGCCTTCCCGAGGTTCCTGTACTCGACTCAGAATAGAGGACTCAGCCTCTCCCCTCCACCTCCAGGACTCCCCAAGGAATCAGTCACTGACAGCCACAGCCCTCATGGAGCCTGAGGGGGGACAGAATATACGCGGACAGCTGATGACAGGGACCCAGCTTAGGAACTCCAATCTCTCCCAGTGGAGGGGGGAAACCTTGAAGGAGAAAGTCCTCAGATTGGGGTGCCTTTGCCCAGACCCAGGTTCTTTGTTTTCTGGAGATGGAAGAAATCTGCTTCAATGATTTATCTTCCAGGATCACCCCCCTGTTTAGAGTACATGATTCAGGGCACACAAGAAGATTGTGGGTTTGGGGTCAGACAGCCTGAAGTGTGAGCGCTAGCTCACAGTGCTATCAGCAGGGCCTGGAGCCCTGGAATCAAGATGGGGGAGCTGGTGACAGGTGACGAGTGGGAACTAAGGAGCCTGCAGGTGGAGCCACCCTCTCCTGGTGAGTGGACTCCCCAGGTCCAGTGCCCACGGCTTCTGTGCTTTCTCCAGCTGAGCTCCTGGTCTCCTGTAGTGCACTGAGGGCACAGCCTTCCCCCTTTGTCTCCCAGTCCAGTACTGAGTAGTGAGTCACTGACAGCAACAAGCTTTGTGGTGTGAAAACAACTATGAGTTAAAGGACTGAAATCTACTTTACGGGCAATAACCAGTGTACCTATTAGATTCTGTCACCCTAATCATGTGACGAAAAACTTGCTGAAAATCTTTTCAGATCTGTGTGCCTTGAAGGATCTTTCCTCCCAGGGAAAGGCAGACGAGTTCCCCTTAAGGCTGCGCTGCCAGTTCACACTGTGTAAGGTGACAGAGGACGCTGGTGGAGGATGGATTTGGAGATGGACATGCTCAAGTCTGCATCCCAGACGTCCACATGGTGGCTGTGCAGCTTTGAGAACACCACCCATTCTGTGAGCCACACTTTCCTCACTGCAAAATGGGTACAAGGACAGTGTAATAGGCTGATCTTTACTCTGCTTGTAGATTACTGAAGACTAACAAAGGGTTAGCACAGAGCCCGACACAGAGTAAACAGACAACGTACGTCGGCTAAAGGGAAAGAAAGAGTGAAGGAAGAGAATGAAGAGCAGAATTTCTCTCCGGCTCCTCTATGACCTTCCTGGTACCTGAGACCCACTGTGTCTGGGTCAGACTCCAGGATCAGGCAGAATCACACGCTCACCCTGGTCCTCTCAGTGGTCGGAGTCCTAGACCCCTACTCTTCCCTCCTAGCCCACGAAATGTCCTTTTCTCCTACATCTCTGTCCAGGGCTGCAGAGGGCCAGGCTCTGGGGCCAGACAGCCTGAGTCCAAACCAGCCTGGAGCTGCCCATTGGGAAAGTGGTGCGGGCGTTCCACGCCTAAGATGCCCCACCAACCACGTCTCGATTTTCTAAAGTGTGGCACGAGAGCAGGATCAGATGAATCCCAACGTCCCATGTGTATGAAAAAGGTCATTTAGTCTGCTGAGCACATTATACGTAGACACCTAAAAATATAAATATGTGGAGGAAACTAACTTTGCTCTCCATTGCTTTCTAATTCCCACAGCATTTTGCACAATGGACCCTCGAAAATGTACTTAGTTGTTTTTTAAAAAATTGTTACACAAAGCAGATGATTAGAAATGTGGCTGTTTTCATAAAAACCTGGAAACTAATTACAACCAATGAGGACAACATACAAGGGACACCTAACCTACTAGGTGACAGGTACTATCTTAAGCGTTGAAGGAAATACAGAGTAATCAGAATTAAGCTGACCTCACTGATATCAGTATTTACTAATACTGTTATTGTCCTTCAAATAATTCCACGACCCACACAAAGCTGATAGACTACAGGGCTATGTTTTTCTCAGAATATTAGAGTTTTCTGAGCATTTGGTTATCTACTCCTCTGAGAAACAATAGTATAGGTGGTATGATGGTTAATTTTAGGTATCCATTTGGCTAGACCACAGTAACCCGGATATTGGATCAAACACCAGTCTCGATGTTGTTGTGAAGGTATGTTTTAGACAAGATCAACATTTAAATCAGGAGACTTAGAGAAGGCAGATTACGCTCTGCAGTCTGGGCTGACCTCATCCAATCAGTTGAAGGCCTTAAGAGAAAAGTGCCTGAGCTCCTCTGAGGAAGAGGGAATTCTGCTTCCAGACTGGCTTCAAACTTGAGATGCACCATCAAGTCTTCCCTGGGTTTCCAGCTTGCCACCCTGCCCTGAAGATTTTGGGCTCTCCAACCTCCACAATATCATGAGCCAATTACTTAAAATAAATAAATATAGATAGACAAAATGAGATGGAGAGAGGGAGAAAGAGGGAGAGAGAGATGTACATCCTATTGGTTTGGTTCTCTGGAGAACCTGAACTAACACAGGTGGTAAAATGAGAAATCTCTAGGTCTCCATGTTTAGCCCTAGGAATAAGTTTCTCCTTTGAGAACAGAATATAACTGAGGTAATATCCTTCCTAAAATTTCTTCCCTGCTCTTCCTTACAGAGATAGTGGAAAAACAAGACAGAAATCAAACACAGAACAGAGAATGTTGTCAACCTGGACAGACAGTTCCCAGATAGCTTTAGTCTTCTCTCTCCATTGTTATAATTCTTCCTACCTGGCAGCAACCTTAGAAATCTCTTAATCATGGTGCGGAGTCCAGCAAGCCCAGTCACGGAGGACATCTGATCTTGGTCTGTGCCTTTGAAAATGACTTCCAGCTTTTAGTATGACTTCTGTCTTCAAGGGCTGACTTAGGAAAGCATTGGTCTGGGTGCTTCCTTCCCCCTAGTCTGCCTGATGATTAACCTATCTGAAACTCACTGTTCTGCTTTTAAATATTTGCACAGCATTACTAGTATTTTCACTGAACGTCTCCTTGAGGCTGGGTTTTATACTTTTTTGATATAGGAAGCGGGATAGTGTGTTTAAAGGACCTCCCAAATGTGAAGACTCATTCTACCGGTTTCTTAACCCCTACAAGGACCTTGGTTCAGAGTGAAAAGACT
>CM053548.1:0-28981 GCA_028646465.1 Rhinoceros unicornis | reverse complement strand
AGACGTGAAGACGGGGAATAATTAGTCTAAGGTGAAATAAATAGCCAACAGGTGAGCCAGTACTTAAACCCCAGTCAGTACAAACTGAATTTCCCAGCTCTGGCGCCCCAAGAGCGTGGTGGAAGGTGAACCTGGAATACTGCTTGGGGCTTTGTTTTGTAGCGGGGTTTTCTTATGGGGCCTTGTTTTCAGGGGATTTGCGTGTTGGGAAAATTGCTGGATACTGTCTGCTTCAGGAAGCAGCTCGACATTTTCAAGCAGTGAAGTGAAAGTATCATACTGGGTGACTGGGTCTGGTTCTGTGGCTCCTCCTCACCCCAGTCCAATGGATATTGTGTGCGTTGTGGAGAAGTAGTGGTTTCCAGGGGGAGCGATTGCAGGCGGAGTAACTGGTCTGGAAAATTCAAACACTCCAAGAAAAACTGTAAATTCACCCACAATCCAGAGAGGAGATGCCCACTCTAGATATTAACACTTACATGTGAGAAGAGGATAGTTATCCACATATATGAGTTTATTTCTTCTTGCTTTTAAGCAAGTTAGAGTTTTATTTTTATTTTTCACATCACAAAATATATATGAATATTCTCTTTGTGAATGACTTAAGCAATGTATGTATTCAGCAAAATATGAAAAATATCCCCTCCCTTGCATATCTGACCCCTGCAATCCACAGGCCCATGTGAACATGCATTTTCATTCTCCTTTGCAGAGGTTCTCATGACTTACACTTTGTAATGTACCCAAGAATTTCTCTGAATAGTAATCTACATAACTTTATGTTTCTATATGGTTTTTAAAACTTCTTTCAAACAGTGTGTAAGATTCTTAGACTAACATTTTCAGGTGAAAATATTCCTTTTTAAGTATATATTCCTTCAGTCTCTTTTTACAGCTCCATACATTTTCCTACTATAGTTGAAGTCTGATTTGTTAAACTGCTCCCTGTTAGTAAATACTTCAGTTTTGAAGGAGGAATTGAAAAGTTGAACTGGGTGCACAGGTGGTTATTTGACATACATATGGACATGTAGGGTGGAGGAGAGCAGAGACCCCACACCTGTGTGTGAAATCCTTGACCTCCTATCCTCATATGAAGAATTAAGCCCCATGATCTAATACAGAACTCAGGGCTGCAGTCTCTGGGAAGCAGGAGAACTGAATGGCCTAAGACTGAATCCTCCTGAAGGGGCGGGGAGAGGGTGAGTCCGTGCACACTCATATCTTACTGTTCCCCCTCCACCCAGAGCATCATGGCCCCCACACTGAGGTGAGACCAGTGGCTCCGACAGTCACACATACAAGGCCTGGGGAGGCTGGTCCCCAGAACTGCCTGTGTTCCCACACTACTGCTCTTCCTTAGAAATTTTAGCATTGTCTTTTTTCTGTATTTCTCCTTGCTCTTCATGTCAAAATAAAAATGGAAATTACTGAAAAAAAATGTGAACTATTCTTCCAAACACCCAGGAGACACCTCTTATTCTTTACGCACTATTTCCTGTTAAGTACACAGTACTGCGAGCTTTCTTGTCTATGATACGGGTCACACATCAGGACAATCAAGTGCTGAGGTACGCCCATTTCCTTCACAGCAACCCATAGCTTTTCATGACCTAATGCCATCTAAGGCTTTACTGTAGTCTATAAAATGTAGAATAACCGTCTTTTAAAATTCTTTGGAGCACTCCAGTAGCCAACAGAGAATCGCAGGTAGATCTCCTGTGCCTCTCCCTTTTTGAAATCCAGCTGGGACATCAGACATTTCTTGGCTCCGTCTAAGGTAAATGCCTTTCTTGAAGCACTCTGAACATCACTTTACCTGGGTGAAAAGTTAGAGCAATGGTCTTATAGTTACTGCACTCCTTGTCAGGTATTTTCTTAGGGACTGGGATGTGTATTGAGTGTCTTCAGTCTGCAGACCATTGTTTTGTTTTTCCATATTTGTTGGCATATTCTTGTTAGGATTTTAACAGATTCAGTCTCTGTGACTTGAAATAATTATGCCAATATCTCATGTACTCTGATGACTTATTTCTTCCCAGTACTTTCAGGGCAGCTTTCACTTCACTTTCTAGAATTACTGGTTTTTCCTCATAGAAATTGTCTTCAAAGGAATCTGTCATCCTTTTGTGTCTTCTGTATAGATCTTCAGTGTACTGTTCCCACCTTCCCACCATTTTCTCCTGATGAGACAGTGTGCTTCCCTGTAGGTTGTTCAGCATTCCTAATCCAAGTTTAAATTTCCCTTGGACTTCTTGAGTCTTCTGGAAGAGACCTCTTGTTCTTCCTTCATTGTTCTCTTCTGTCTCTCTACATTGGCCATCATAGTAGTTCTCTTTATCTCTATGTGATATTCAATGAAAAACTGTGCTCAGGATTCTAACCCTACTTTTGTCACCTTTTACTTTTGCTTTGCGCCTGTCCTTAACAATTTTTAGTGCTTCTTCTGTCATCAGTCTCAAAGAGGGTCCTATAACAAATGAAGCCTGAATTACTGCTGGAGGCAAAAATCATAAAGCTGAGGCTATCGTTCTTTGGGCACATCATAAGAAGGCAGGATTTTTTGGAGAAGACGGTAGTGCTCGGAAGAGTAGAAGGCAGCAGGAAAAGAGTAAGATCAAGTATGAGATGAACTGCCTTCATAAAGGAAGCCATAGCATGAGTCTATGGAAACTGAGTGCAGGTGTAGAGGGCAGACATTGTAGACATCACTCACTCTGAGGGTCGCCAGGACTCATAGCCGACTTGATGACATGTAACAGCAGACTGCATTCTTATGTTGGACTTTAAATAACCACCCACAAACTGGAGGTTCTGGCAAATCTCTTCTCAAACCCTGTCCCGGTGCTAGTTCCCTCAGCAGAAACCTCATCCATTATGTTTAAAATGTGTACTCTTCCTTATAAACTTAAGGCAAAACTTATAACATTTCCATCACATTAGTAATAATATATTCATGTTGAAACATCTCAGACGTTACAGAAGTTATCGTAATCTTTAATCCCAAACTTAGGTTCTTTACTTGGCAGCCCTGAAAACTATAATATTTTACTATTCATAAGAATTAACTCCATAATATTGTGCATACTGTATTTCAAGTTGCTTTTTCACACTCAACCATGTATATTGGAGATATTTTCACATCAGTATAGAAGCTATACTATGGACAGTTGTGTTTTCTTATTTTTTCTTTGTATGGATATACCCATTTATTTTGCCCCTCTGCTTTGATGGATGCTAAAAGTTACTTTCTTTTTGCACCATACATGTTGCTGTAGAAATTTTCCTGTGTCTAGCAGAGAAAGGGAAATCAGCTTTTAGCCTCTGTATAACATAAGGAGTTAGGGCAGAGTTTCTCAAACTCAGCATTATTGACACTTGCGGGCTGGATAATTCTTTGTGGCTAGCATTGTCCTGTGCATTGTAGAATGTTGAACAGAATCTCTAGCCTTCACTCACTAAATGCCAGTAGGTACCCTTCCAGCTGTGAAACCGAAGATGTCTCCAGAAATTGCCAAGTGCACCCTGGGGAAAATTGTCCCCCAGGTGAGAACTACTGCACTAGATCCTTGAGCATGTTAATCGTGGTTATTTAAAATTCCCTGTCTGCTAGTCTATTTTTAATTCATGTTCTGTTGATTTCTTTGTGTTTTTTTTTTAACTTTTGCTTGTGTCTCATAATTTATGATTGAATGCTGGAGAGTGTGTGTAGGACAGTGGACACTGAGGTGTATATCATTTATTACTGGAAATGTGCCCGCTGTTCCTCTGCTAGGCTTGTTTTGAGGGAGCTTGAGTCCATCTGCTCAGGAGTCCTTGCACCCTGGGCTTCAGTTTACGCTCATGTGACCTTGTGATCCTGTGCTCGCAGAGGGGCTGTTTTGCCAGAGGATTTTCCTCGTTGCTCCTCCTTCAGCTGCAGATCTGGCCAGTGTGGCTGCATCTCAGAGAGGGTCTCTGCACATTCTTGCCTGTCCCTCAGCAAGTCTACACTCTCACGATGGCCCAACCTTGGCCCTTAGCAATTCATTAAAAAATGTGGGTGAATTCTTCTTAACCATTTGTGTGGCACCCAGACCACTGCCTTTTGTGCTCTGCCATAGGGGAGCCAGTGCTCCTGACAGGCTCTCCTCAGACGGTCCTGTCTTTCTTTAGATTTTAGGCTACTTTGTTATCCATTACCTCAGCTCTCTATGGGTGCAAGAGAATGATCTTTTAGTTTATATGGATTTTTCTCATTGTTAGTTTGGGAGCAATACTAATTTCCATTGTCTGTTTCCTAGGCAGAAGTGGAGATCCCATCAATCTTCTTTTAATATTTTAATTGTTTTATTTTATTTTTTAGATTTTAAATCCATCACCATATAACCATGCAAATTCACAGTTTAAGAAAATATCTCTTCACAAAATTAGTCTTGTGCAGAGGAAGAGACACTTGACCTGGAATATATGAGGCTATATCTTTAATGAATGAATATATACTTAACATATTTATTTACTTTCTGACACCTTTTATTTACAATACTTCTTAAGCATAGAGAGAATTTGGAAGGATGATGCAATAGACACTCATATGCCCTCCCTCTAGATTCAATAGTTATTAACATAGTGCCACATTGAAAAGCTTTCTCAATTTATGTACACACAGGAATATATTTTCTTCCTAATACATTTCATGGTCAGAGGCAAACACCATGACACTTCATTCTTCAATATTTCTTCAGCAAATGTTGAAGATTTCAAAGAATATTCTTTCTATAACCACAATACTAGTATTACATCCAACAATGTTAACAACACTATCATAACTCACATGTCTATGACATATTTAAATTATCCCAATTGCCTCCAAAATGTCGTTTAAGGCTGTATATCTGAATCAGAGTCCCACTAAAACTGACATTGATTTGACTGTTATGTTGCTTTTGTCTCTGTTAACCTAGAGTAGCTTCGAGTCACTTTTTAGAATGATATTGACTTTAGAAGAGTCCAGGTCCATTGGCTGGTTGAATGCCCCAAGTTCTCGACTTGCCTGATTGTTTCCTTATGATGTCATTTAACTTGTTCTTCTGTCCCCTATATTTCTTGTATTCTGAAAGTTAGGTCTGAAAGAACAGCTACCAGCAAGTTTTACTATAAGGACCAGGTAGTATGTTTTTTCAGCTTGTTGCCCTTCCATTGTCTGTCACAACTACTCAACTCTGACACTGTAGCATGAAAGCAGCCATAGACAAGACATCAATGAATGGGCGTGGCTGTGTTCAAATAAATCTTTATTTACAAAAGCAGACAGCTGCCTGCATTTGTCCTGCATGCTACAGTTTGTCAGCCCTTGGTCTAGAGGCTGGATTAGGTTTAGATTAGATTTATTTGTCAGTAATTCTTTATTTACCACAAATGGGATGTTGCAACTTCACATCTTATCAGGAGATATCTAATGTCAGGTTGCCCACTATTGATGACGATAAGCCTGAGCATTAAGCTCAGATGGTGACTGTCAGATCTCCACATTGTAGATGTACACCTTGGCCCTTGTAATGAATCAGTAATCTGTGAGGTGATTCTTTGGCACTGTGGGCCTGGCCTGGCCTCCAGCACCTTTTCACCCAATGGTTTTAGTGGCCATTTCCTGGATGTTGAAAAAAATATTTATTATTCTAATTTTATCATCTCTTCCACATTTATTGGCTGATATTTTGGGTATAACTATGGATTCATGGATATTTTTATTTAATATGTTATAATAATTTACAGTTATTTTCCTTAACGTTAAATTGATGCAGATTTGGTCAGGGAATGTTTTGTTCATGTAACTGCTATGGATTTAGGTTTTGCCTACAGTGCATGCTGAGGATGAAATAATGTTATATATAAATACATCTCACATAATGTACAGTATGAAAATATACTTTTTCCACAGTTCTGTTTATAAAATGTAAGGATGGAGAGACTATATTTGTAGTGGTCTCATTTTACACTAACTGAAGAAACATTATTTTTAACGTGTGAGCTCTGTGAAATCAGAAATTAAATCTGTCTTGATCTGTGTGCAGCAGATGGTGAGTAATAAAAATATACTTTTGAATGAATAAATCAGTAAGTCTTTAGAAATAGAGTGAAGACGTTGCAGCATGTATGTAGGGATACAAACTGTCCTAGTTTGCCTGTAACCCAAACGTTTCATGGGACATAGGACATTTGGTACTAAAACCAGGAAAGCTGGGCAACTGGATTACTTGTTTACACTACATGCAGGAATTTGAACATTACTTTTCCCTCTTATGGTATTTTAAGAAAATTATTTGAGGCTCATTTTCCTTGATATATATCTTCACCTTGAGGAACTTTTTCCTAGAAAGAGAGGTTGGAGCACAGGGTTTCCTCCAAGGCAACTGGGGAGTTGGGTCATAGCTCCTTGACTCTGCCAGGAGTGAGTTGAGCATACCGTATGGACCAGAAAACCCAAATGCTCCAGCAACTGAATGTCAAACCTTTCCTGCATACTTTCTCCCTCAATGGTGCCATGAAGAGTAACTGGTAACAAATATGAAAAAGTATTTTTTACACAATTTGCTGAAAGGATGACAGTTCAGAATTTTCCAGGCTATGAGATCTTCTGAGTTAGCTGTTAATTTAATTCTCCCGAGAAGGAAAGTGTTAAAATGATACTGTGTTAAAAACTGCAAGACCCATGTCCTAAAAACTATAAAAAATTGTCAAAAGCAGTCAAAGAAGAGCTAAAAGAAAAGGAAAAACATCCCATGTTCATGGATCAGAAGACTTAATATAGTTAATATGGCAGTACCTCCCCCAAATTAATCTACTTATTCAATACAATCCTTATCAATATCTCAGTTACATTTTTCTAAGAAATTGACAACCACATCTTAAAATATATGTGGGAATTCAAGGAGTCCAGAACAGCTGAAACAATCTTGACAAAAGATAACAGATTTCTAGAGTCAATTCCCCAATTTCAAACCTACTACAGAGCTGCAGTAATCAAGAGAGATGAATGGAATAGAGTTAAGAGTCCAGAAATAAACCCAAACATTCATGGTGAATTTATTTTGACAATGATGTCAGACAATTTCTTGGGAGAAAGAGTAATATTTTCAATAAATTATTGTGGAACAACAGGATATCCATATGTAAAAGAATGTGGACCTCACACCATGTTAAATGTTGACATCATTTAAGAAGTTAATTCCAAATAGATCATATACCTAAATGTAATGACTAAGACTATAAACGTCTTGGAAGAGAACATACATGTAAATCATTGTGACCTTGGATTAGGGAATTCTATTTTAGGGCTGACCCCCAAAGCACAAGTGAACAAAAAAATAGATAAATTGGACTTCATCAAAATTAAAAACTTTTGTGCATCGATGGACACTATCAAGAGAGGGAAATGTCAACCCATGGAATGGGAGAAAACAATTGCAAATCGTATATTCACAAGATACTTGTATCCAGAAAATATATAGAATTCTTACAACTTATCAATAGAAGAGAAATGACTCAATTAAAAACAGAGAAATGAGTTGAATAGATATTTCCTAAAAGAAGTTATGCAAATGGCTAATAAGGCCATGAAAAGATGCTCAACGTCATTAGATGTTAGGGAAATTAAATGAAAATTATACTGAAAAACCACTTACCACCCACTAAAGTGCCAAAGAAAACAAGTGTAACAAATGTTGGTGAGGATGTGGGGGAAGTTGGAACCCTCATACATTTTGGTCTTGCTCTTAGTGGCAATGGGAAACCATTAGGGGGATAGTTTGCAAGGTGATACGTGATCAAACTTTTGTTTTGAGAAGATGACTCTGAATTTTATGTGGAAAACTAATTGGAAGAGAGAGAGGAGTGGAGGCGAGACCGGTTAGGAGGATATTGCAATCTAGCCAAGGGAAGACTGCAGCTGGAATTAGGGAGAAGGTGATGGAGACAGCGTCAACAAGACAGATTTGTAAGCTACTGAGGAGGAAGTATTAGAACAATTTAGCTATGGATTGGTTTGGGATGGAGCAGGATAGGGAAGAGGATAATGTCAAGGATGTTCCCAGGTCATGACTGGTGCAAAAAGATGGATGAAGGTGCCACTCAAAGAGATGAGGACCCCTGAAGAGGAATAAATTGGTGAAAAAGATGATAATTTCTGTTATGACCATGTTGAGCTTCTTCTGAGATATCTAAGTGGAGGTATTGAGTGGTCAATTGGAATTAATGGTCTGGGGCTCATAGGTAATTCTGGGTCAGAGAAATATATTTGACCATCACTTCCTGCATTGCTCACTGAGTCCATGGACAAGATTGTGTATGAGGCGGGTATAATGTGAGAATAGAAGTGTCTCTAGGACTAATCCAGGTAGGGTTCGTGAAATCTAAAGAAGATGCAGACAGCTCATCTAGAGAGAGAGGAAGAATTCCAGGAGGTGATGAGACATGAAACGAGGGACGAAAGAGAAGATTCACGATGGAGGCAGTAACCACAGCATGCAACACTGCTGAGCCGACCAAAAGATATTCATTTTATCCAGTGATGTGAAGGTCAGTGGAGTCTTCATAGAGAGCTGTTTTGGTGGCATGATGGAGGTAAAAGCCACGTTTGAGTGTGTAGAGGAAGAGGAGGGAGGGATCAGATGTATAACATTAATACTTTTCAATGAGAGAGAGACTTAGCCTGCTGCAATGAAGGTGGAGAGGATGCTGTTGAGATGGTGAGAGTGTGCAGGTCCAGAGAGAGAATGCGTGAGCAACAATGTAAGGGTATTGAGAAGTTAGGAGTGTCAGGAACCAAATACAGGCAGAGGGATTAGCCTTAAAATCTACGAAGTACATTTTCTCCGTCTGAGGGAACAAGATGGAATGAGGAGAGAATGAACAGATGCCAAATGCCTGTTGTTTTGAGAGCAGAAAGGTAACCCTGTTTCATCTACTGAGTTGATCTTCCCTGTGAAGAAGTTGGCAGGAACATCTTCTGGGCAGAGGAAAGAGTTAGAAGAATGAGACCTGTGAGGAGTGGAGAATTTGGGAAGGGGCACTTGTGGAGGGTGGGCAAGTACATAGGTGAGAGAAATGCAGAAGGCTTGTCAGGCGGAGTCGGGGGCTCATGAAAGTTGGGAGAAAGAGTGAATTGGCTCAAGTCTTTGCACAACCCATACAGACCCCATGAGTCTCACTTTCTTCACCTACCAAGTGGGAATATAATAAATGTTGGCTCCAAGTGCTGATGTGAAGATCAGGTGAACAAAAATGTGAGATGAGGTTTCGTAAACCCAAAAATACAAATGCTTGATACAATTCACATTGCTCGGATCTCTCCTATGCTTCTGTGATTCTACTTCCTGGTTTTGCATTGTCTGTGTGTTTTGAAAATACCAGGAATGATTGCAGACTTTTGAGGAAAGTCTCAAAACCAACTTAATACTTATTTCACTTTACTTTTATGACACAGATACTATGTACTTGTTATTCTTTATATAGAGGGGTAGCATGGAATGACTTGGGAGAAAGGATGGTGCTGTGACCCTGTGCAGATCGTGCATCACTGCTTCAGATCATTGGTTCCTGCCTATAGAGCTCACTATAACATCTTTCTCTGCTTATGTGTGAGTATTTTCTGTCTTCTCACCAAGGAATATTAAAAAGCACATGGACCACGTGACACAAAATGCTGCTCCACCCGTGTGGGAAATAAGATTGTTGTGTGCCACAGTCAAAGTGAGCATAGAAACACAGTACAAAAGTGCAGGAAGATGTCCATTCATGACAGGAAGTGTCTTCAGTGAGTCCAGGTGTAAACCAAGTGTGAGCCATCGTAGGGCATCACCTGCTGTATACCCAGGTTGTGCAGTGTGGGAAACACGTGCTGATCAAGGAGATCTGCTAGTCAAGTGCTCTGGGAGCAGTACATGATCTTAGCACACTGTGTCTGGAGGCCTCAGACATGGCCCTGCTGGAGAGCACATACTTCTCAGACTCCACTCTGGTTTTCCTGACCCCTTTGCACCATTTCCTATATTGCTCCCGAACCTGCAGAGGCAAAGCAGGCTCTGGGTCAGCTCACTGAGAGGAGTGAGATGGGCAGAGTCCTGAGTGGGAGTCAGGCAGTGGTACCTGCTGGCTGAGGAGGCAGTGCACCAGGAAGCTGAAGACGCCCTGCAGGCTGTTGATGATGGTGAAGAGGTAGGCCATGACCCGGGCAGCTGGACCCACCTGCAGGATTCCCAGACACCACGTGCAGCCCAGGATGAAGAGCTGAGCTGTTGCTTTAAATGTCAGCATCCTAAGGAAGAGGGAGGAGGCTCATGATGCACCCAGAGCAACAGAATCAAACCATTCTCATCTCCACTCCATGGATCCTCTGACTGAGTGTGATCAACTTTGACTTTTACTGTCCATGATTCCCTAAAGGGACTGGCCATTTGGGTCCAGGATGGCATTTTGACTTGGATTGATGATGGTAGTGACCCCTCGTAATGTGGGTTTCAGAAACATCATGATACTTCCTGGAGATCCCTAATTTCATTCAACCAACAGTACTGAGGACCTGCTGTGCACCTGGCCCAGTGCTGGGGACTGGGAATTAACAACAACAAAGACAAGACTTCTGTTTTCTCAGACCTTGCAGTGTAGTGGTTGGACAAAAACAAATGGTCACTTATAACATTTGTGGAGTGCAACGTACTCTGCCCTGGTCCCATCCAATACTGTTCCCATGCTCACCTTCTCCATGAACTGACCCAGAGCATCTTCTTCTCAGAATAGAGGCCATTAATTCTGTGCAAATTTGAGGAAAGCAAAAGATATCCCCAAGGTCATGTCTCCCAGGGATGAGGATATGGCTTTGCTGATGCCAAGGTGAATCCAAACATGGAGGGTCAGGTACTGTCAACATTCCCTTACAGAAAGGCATGGCTTATTTAGGTGTCATATCTAAAAAAGAATAGCCTAACCAAGGTCACAATGATTTACACGTATGTTTTCTTCCAAGACTTTTACAGTCTTGGTCATTACACTTAGGTACATGATCCATCCAGAATTAATTTTTTAGAATGGTGTGAGGATTTTAATATGGTTTAAGGTCCGTATTCTTTTGCATATGGATCTCCAGTTGTCCCATCATCATTTATTGAAAAGATTATTCTTTTCCCCAATTGACCTCAGCTCATGGGCTGGCTGCCCATGTTTGTAAATAAAGTTTTATTGGCACACAGACATGCCCATTTGCCTATGTATTGTCTATGGCTGCTTTCCTGCTATGGCCACAGAGTTGACATTGTGACAGAGACCAGACAGCTCACAAAGCTGAAAACATTTCCTGGCTCGGCCCTTACAGAAGCTTTGCTGACCTCTGGTGTAGTAGGTGAAGAACCTCAGAGACTGGCCTCATGCCCTTCCATCATGATGACCACTCCCAGAACCTTAGTCCCTGCCTCAAAGGTCCATCCAAAGGTCAAATATGCAACTCTATATTCAGAATTTTCACTGCTGGGCAGTGACCCAAATCTTCATTAATAGGAGGTAGTTAAACACGGTACAGCCTTACTAGGGAATACTCTACACTGTGTAAAAGCAATATGTGATAAATGAATTCCACAATCCTACACCTAGTATGAACCCATTTCTATAAGATTCATACAGATATGTAAATACATATGTGCATGCATAGAAATAATGACAAGAAGGACAGCTATAAAGTTGTAAAGAGTACAGGCATGTAGGAAGAACGACTGTGTGTGTGTCTGCAGTGAGAGATGGGTCAGAAGGGGACGTGAGCGGAAACTTTCAATGTATAGATTTCTGTGCTGTTTAAATGATTGACAACAAAAACAATTTATACATTTCTGTGCAATGAAAATTAAAATGTTAAACCCTTAAGTTACTAAAAAGAAAGAAAGAAACCTATGTAGGTGGATAATGGACAAAAATAACTTCTGCCTAGGGCTGCTGATATGCAAACTCTGACTCTTCTGATTCTCACCCTAGATGATGGCATCATCTCTGAGATTTGGGAATAGAAAAATATTTTGATATTTCCCAGACTCTTTATTTTACTCATCTTTCTCCACAAAAACAATAATCCTGCAGAAGGATAAATATTTTGGGGGAGGAGAAATGGCACTTTCTTGTCTTAAAGCTTCAGATTGCTTTCTAAGGCAGATGCAGAAACTGCATACTCCTCCTTTCCCTACAGGCAGACTCCTTCCAAACACCACTCCAAGCAGACTTTCCAAGTTCATCTCCTATCAATGCCCTTCCAGGCAGTATCTAGTATAGTAGCATTTTGAGCATTTGTGTTTATCTACAGTTTCTCTACAACTGGGAACACATCCTGGCTGACTACTTGCCAGCTGTGAGACCATGGACAAATTAGTTCACATCCATAAGTCTCACTTTCTTCACCCTAAAATGAGAGTAAACAATACTTTCCTTATAGGGTTGTTTGGTGTATAAATAATCTCTTTGGTCACTTAACAAATAGCAGTTGTGCCCTTATCATGAGTATGGCACTATGCTATGTGCTTGACACTGGGGAGGGGACCAATGGGGAGGAAAAATAGACATGGTTCTCCCTCCTGTAGAGCCGGAAATCTGGTGAAAGAGACACCTGTGAGTTAGTAATTGCACAAATGAAGGGACCTCAGCACTAATTGAGGCCAGTGCTATGAATAAAACGAGCACGCTTTAAGACTTCTTTCCAGGATGTAATGCTTGAGATGTTAGTTAATATATAGATGGATGTTTTTTCAGTTTTTATAAATTTGAATTTCTTTTAATGTATGTTGAGGAAGAAAATTCATGATTGCTTAGGATGATGTTAAGTTAAAATAAAAACCCTGAGAATCAAGGTAAAGATAAAGGCAGGTGACAGAGGACATCATGTATAGAAAATCACGGTTCAGTCAGAGGAGTGCCTGAAATTGGAGAACGTTGACTTAATCCAAAGGGCTTCACACCCCAGGGGTCACTTCTCAGTGACTGGTGGTTGTCATTAGGTGAAGCCTCCTGGACCAGCTCCAAGCCATGGTCTTTGGCTGCAGAACAACATGGAGTGGATGAGAATCCAGCATGCCCTGAGGGACATTACCCACTTCAGTGCGGATGACAAGGAAATCAAAGGACTAGAGATAGAGACAGAGAAACATGCACTCCAGGAATCAACAGTGATGTTTTCAGTGTGAGGTTCCTGGCATTTAGTTTTTCTTTGTGCTTTTCAAACAGTTCCAAATGTTCTGCATTTTCCATGCATTCTTTGTGAAATCAGAAAACCATCCTATGTTCTCTGTGAATAAGGAGCCAATACTGTATTCTTTTCCAAAGAGTAGTTGCTCAAAGGCGTTATATGGCACATCTGCCCGTGGATGAGGGAGCAGAGACGAGAGGTGTGGGGACAGATAGTCCTTTTCCTTGTCTTTTCTTGGAGGATCTCCTAAGACTGGTCTCTTCCCCTGGCTCCTCCAGTTCTCCGCTCTTCACACCACTTCTCAATCCTTTTCTCCACCACCGTCCCTGCTCTTTCTTGCAGCCATCACTGTATTCTCTTACCTTTGTCTCCATAGTCCTCCTTAAGTCTGAAAACCCCACTCTATCTAAGCCCCTTACCCATCCCCTCATTGTCCCATATTCTCTCCCATTCAAAGCTTCCAAGTCCAGTCATCTCTACCAAGCCCAGAATCCCCCAGCGCCCAGCTGCCAGAGGGCACTGGGAACACTCTGATTCCTTCCACATGCCCGTCTCCTCCTTCCCTTCCTGGCCTCACATATCTGCCCCACTCTGCCCATTCTCTCTGTGCTCTCCCACATCCCCATTCCTGCAGCCACCTCTCAGCCCCTCACCTGGCCCCCTGAGACCTACCAGGTGTCCATTTGCCTCAAGCCTTCCTGTCTCCCCCCGAAGCTGCACCCTATATCCAAGTCACTCTAATCCCTCTCCTAATCCTCACTCCTGTTCATTCTTCTGGGACCCTCATACTTAACTCCCTTCTTTGTCAGCCACACATTCCAGTTTCTCATAGTTCTCCCCGGCCCCACCCTGATTGTCCTCAGTGGTCCCAGCCACCTGACAACCATAGGACTTCTGTCCAGCTCAGATTGCTGGGTCCACAGTCCTCAGAATGTGTCGAGTTCTCCCAGTCCAGGCAGCTCTCCTCACTTTCCCTCAGGCCCCCAGACCTCCCGAATTCATCAATCCCTCCCCTCCTGTTCCTCCAGTTGCTGAACCACCTCAGACCTATTCGGCCCACCATCCTGAATCCCCACAAGCCCTCGGAGCCCTCCATTCCCGCGTGTCTCCCTGTAGCCTCTGTCCCTCCTAGTCTGTCCCGTCCATCCCCTACCCCTCACTGTGACTGCAGTTACGCCTGATGCAGTCTCTCTCCCACTCCCTGTGGCTCCCACTTTCTCCCCAGCCCTTCCACAGCACCTAGTGCCTCCACAGGATGCCCATTTCTAGTCTGTTCCAATAAAACCCAATTCCTGATGGATCCCCTTACCATCTCCCCAATCTTCCCATCTTCATTCACAAAATGTCCCACCCACTTCTTCCCAGGCCCCTGTCCCTCTCTCACTGTCAGCATTTCCAGCTCCCAGCACAGAATGCCTGCAGGGAAGACTGGCTGGTCTAGCTCGGTGTCTTGCCGGTTCCTGCAGTCTCGAGCAACTCCAATGGTCCCCTCCAATCACTCCACTTTTCTTCTCCTTCCCCCAATGCCCTTCCTTCCATTTCACCTCTTAGGCCACCCCTCTAGTCCTGAGGAACTTCCACATCCTGGACTGTCCCTGTTGCATGCTTAGATCACTAGGACCCAAGTGCCCAGATTCTGGATGTCAAAGTCATCCCTGAGATTTGAGGAATCTAACTCTGGAGATTCTGTTGTTTGTACTTTTGTGGTCCCTGACTTTTGGACTTCTGGTTCCGTGACACATGGACTCCTTAACTTCTGTCTTCCGAGAGCCTATTGTTACACACTTCTGGTGTCCAGATTCTATGTTCTCCACTAGGGGCCTAAATCTTGAATGAGTCCCTCTTTCCTAATCCACACAGCGACCATCAGATCCAGGAAAAAGGGCAACCAGTGAGTGGAGCCTCTCACAGCAGACCCCCCAAAGTGGAGAGCTGAAGGGAAGGATCTCTTCAACCTTGTATCTTAGCCCTTCCTCCCACCTGCTCTCATTGATGGGCGTGGTCTTGCAGTGGAACTCTGTCATGAGAAGTGGAAGCCCACTGCAGTGCCTTCTCTCATGGCTGTTTCTAACAAGATGACCGAATTCTGGAGAAATGAGTTGGGAAACCCCCATGCTCACTTGCCCTGGTTAACTCTTGTTCATCTTTGGCTTTCACACTAGAGCTTAATCTTTACTTTCTCATTTGACATTCAAAAATGACCCATGAGGAAATTAATACTGTTATTCCCATTATAAATTAGGAGAAAAGATTCAATATATTTTAAAAGGTGAAGATATGGAGGCAAATGCTGAGATCTGCCTCCCAAACTATAATCATCTGGGAATGCTGCATCAGTGGACCCAAGAACTCCCTCTCAGCTGCCCTCTACAACCAGGGCTGTTTTCCACTTTAGCTGTATCCCAGCATTGGCTATATGACCCCTAGACTACAGTATCTACTATACTGCATTTTCTCTTTCTCTTGTTTTTCCATCTTACAGATTGCTATGGACTGAATGTCTGTGTCCCCCACAAAATTCATATGTTGAAGCTCTAACCCCTAATGTGATGGTATATGGTGATGGGGCCTTGCGAGATAGTTATGTTTAGATGAGAGTGGGACCCTGAGAGTAGGATTAGTGCCCTTATGAGAAGAGAAACAAGAGAGTTTGATTTTTTTCTCTTTCCACACTAGAGCTGAAAGAAAATGCCATGTGAGGACACAGTGAGAAGGTGGCCATGTGCAAGCCAGGAAGAGAGCTGTCAACAGAAGCCAAACCCTGTCAAACCTTGATCTTGGCCTTCCCAGCCTCCAGAACTATGAGAAAATAAATGTCTGTTGCTTAAGCCACCCAGTCTATGGTATTTTTTTGTGGCAAGCTGAGCTGAATAATACACAGGTCCTCAAGATCCCTGGGCATGGGGATCATGTCTGCCTTGTTCATTTTAGTTTCTTTCAATTTATCATGATGCCTTACAAAGGAGTAGGTGCTCATTAACTATTTGAAGAGTCAATGAATTAATTGGTGTGGGATGAAGAGCTCCCCTGAATATCCATATTATGTCCATAAATAACATTTTATTAAAACACAGCCATGATCATTCATCTGTGAGTGTCGATGGCAGTTTTCCTGCTACAATGGCAGAGTTGAGTTGTTGCTATAGATACCTGGATGCGATGGTTAATTTTATGTGGCAACTTGGCTGAGCCACAGGATGCCCAGACAGCTGGTTAGGCATGATTTCAGGGTGTATCTGTGAGGGTGTTTCCAGAAGAGATTAGCATTTGAACTGGTGGACTGTGTAAAGTAGATGGCCCTCTCCAGTGTGGATGGGCATCATCCAGTCCATTGAGGGTCTGGATAGAAGAAAAAGCCAGAGGAAGTTTGAATGAACTCAGCTGGACTGTTTGAGCTGGGACATCAGTCTTCTGCCCTTCGTGCTCCTGGTACTCAGGCTTTCAGACCCAGACCAGAATCTATGGCTCTCTAGCTCTCAGACCTTCAAACTATACCACAGGCTTTCCTGGGTTTTCAAATGGCAGGTGGCAGATTGTGAGACTTCTCAATCTCCATTATCATGTGAGTCACTACCTCATAATACATAAATCTTTTCATATATACATATAAATGTAAGTGAGTGGGTATGTGTCTGTATGTATATGTGTGTGTGTGTGTGTGTGTGTGTGTGTGTATATAATGATAGATAGATATAGATATAGATATATATGTATATATAGGTTCTATTTCTCTGGAGAACCTTGACTAACACACTGGCCCACAAAGCCTAAAATATACATATCATGACTTGAGCTTTCAAACTATCTGCATCCTGGTGTGAGGATGAAATGAGATTGTGTCTGTGAAATAGTTTATACTCAATTGTCCAGCTGTATGACTTGGTTTATAGAAATCTTTCAGCCTGTGTCAACTCTAGATGGAAAATCACTTCCTTTTCCCCTGAAAGCTCCATGAAGGCAGGACCTGTGTCTCTCCTGATCTCTGCCTTGGACATGGTGAGTAGTCAATATTTTTGAATGAGTGAATAATTAAACACATAGAAAACAGAACAAAGGAATGAAGAAATTCAGGCTACGGTGTGAATATCCCCATTCTTTTGCATGTATTCGGTGTGAAAATCCAGTGAGACTGGTTTCCCTGCTCATAGACTTTCAGCATCTGGAAGAGTCTTTGTAGGAAGGAGAGGCTTCAGAACCCAAAAAATTGGACCACACCTGGCCTTTTATGTGTTGGATGTTTTCTGAGCACACTGTAGGGCACAGGAAAATTCCAGATTTCACAGGAACTGAGTGTTGAGCATGTCCACCATGACTTCCTTCACATTGCTGACATGATGGATTTCTTGAAACACACGACACAAAGTATTCTTTTATCCTCTCTTCTGATTTTCCATGGGAGAAGAGGATATAGTTCAAAAGATATTTTAATAAACCTGGAAAGATAATATTTCAGACACCGTTTTTAGGACTACCGAAAGATAACTTAAAAGTTTCCTTTGAAGAAAATAAGAAATTTAAGAAACTTTTAATCACAAAATTTCCTTGCGAGATGCATTTTTCAGGGTAAAGTGAAAAGACCTTATCAGATAGCATTCTGCTAGATCCTGGTATTTCTCAGAAGTCCCATCTCCCTGCCTTTCCTAACCCCCAAGTTACAGAAGCCAAAAGCAATTAAATCTGCTACAGAAAATAATCAGTTTCAGAGTGTGATACCTGATCCCTCTGCTTCAGAGTTTGTGATATGTTGCTTTAGGCATGGAGTCATAAAAGAGGGCAGGTGAGAAATTAATGAAGCGTGGGAAATATTATCTGTTGTTCTTCACTTAAGATAGAAAGGAAGAAGCATTAAATTCTCTTTTCCCCCTAACCTTTCTATCTGCAATATGAGTCATTTATTCCTAGGTCTACAGGAAGCTCAGTGTAATTTCTTGTGTTTGAGATGGGCAACTACACATGCTTATGTCTACTCCAGAAGTTTATAAATACTGTACTTCAGGAAATTATTCAGACCTGAACATAAGAGAAAATATTGTGTTATTCTTGAAGGAGACTGCAGGAAGCCACAGAGGAGAAGCCAGAACGGGGGTTAGACATCCTCACATCTTTACACAACAGAGACAACAAATTTTAGGAGACAGCAGAAAATAATATTACACTAAGCAATGCATTTTCTTGGTCCTTTGCCCAGAGATAGTAGAAATAGTTGAGATTACTTGAATTTAGAAGACTTCGTTGGCTCTCTGATGCCATTACTGTATTTCTCTCACAGAAAGTATATGTTTCCTTTCTTCATATGTATGTCAACGTGGGAGTGATGGTAAACATTTCTTCAAATATCTATAATCTCATGGAGATTTTGGTGGCTCTACAATAGGTAGACGAAACCTATGTACCAGGTGTAGTAGACAGAATAATGATGCCCAAAGATGCCCACATCCTAATCTCTGAAATCTATGAGTATGGTACTTTACATGGAAAATGGATTAAGTTGAGGAACTTGAGGTGGAAAAATTTCCGAGGATTTTCCAGGTGAGCCAATGTAATGCCTAGGATTTTTAAAAGGGAAAGAAGGAAGCAAAAGAGTCAAACATGGGAAAGGAGACATAATGACAGAAGCATAGGAGAGACAGACAGAGAGATTTGAAGACGCTACACTGCAGGCTTTGAAGACTGAGTGGATCAAGGGGCTACTAGCCCAGAAATGCAGGCAGCCCCTAGAAGCTGGGAAAAGTGAGGAAACGGATATTCCTCTAGAGTCTCCAGAAGGAACGCAGCTCTGAAGAAACCTTGATTTTAGTCCCATGAGACCATTTGGACTTTCTACTTCTAGAACTATAAGATAAATTTGTGTTCTTTTCAGCAGTAAGTCTGAGGTAATTTGTTACAACAGCAGTAGGGAACAAATACAATCAAAGTATAGATGTGAAAGTATCAGTTTTCTAGGATTATGGAGTGAGGGAAGCTTCTATTTGGTTCAGGGACTCCTAGGAACTAGCTCCCAGGGAAGAGGATATGGCCTTGCTGAGGCTGAGCTCACTCAAGAATGTGGTGGGTCTGTTAGCATTCCCTTAAACAGAAAGGTGTGGATTATTTGTTATTTTCTTTCTGAATGAGTGCAAGTCCTGAGCAGGACAGGGCTGTGATGCAGCAAGAATGGAGCCTCTCGGATCTGTGGGACCCTCTCTTGTGTGGACGACAACAGCTATACTGTGGGATGCTGCATCAGCTCCTGCTCCATTACATTGTGCATCCTTGGCTGAATCAACATTAACAGTGTTGGGAGGGATGTTCTGCCCCTCCCACCAAAGCACAATCCACTTGAAAACCAGAAAAGGGATGCAAGTAATTAGTTCTGAGTCTAAGAAGACTGTCTCATCTGAAGGGAGGAGAGGAGGTAGGCAATGGAGGATTTAAATGTTTAGCAATTGGATCAAGTTCACGTATCAAGCACTTGGTAGAGCTGATATTTCATCCCAGATCTGTTTCAGTCTGGGAACTAAGATCTACTCAAATCTCTAGATCATAAGAAAATATTTGGGTTTTAATAGGTAGACATGAGGGTTAATAATAAAGCAGTAACTAAGGCAGAGAATTCTCTTGAAATTCCTGAGAGAAAGAGGCACCATAAATTGATCAATAATTTTGTTTGTTCAGTAGACAATTGTTGAGCACTTGGGAAGTGTTAGACGCTGGAGAGAGACTGATGAACAAGACGGTTCCTGCCACATTTTGCAGCTGCAATTTGTTCATTCATTAATTTAATCAATCATGCAGCAATCATTCATTTAGCACGTCTACATGTCAGGTCTTGTGTGAAGTGTTAGGGAACAAGAGGAAAGAAAAGCAACAAGGTGCCTGATTGGGCTGAAATGTAGAGGGAAGACAGACATTAATCAAATAGTAAAAATGGAGAGTAAAATGACTTGGACAAATGCTCTGCAGGAAAGGTACAGGGGCTATCAGAGTGGAAAACAAGAGAGTTTAGCCTATTCTGAGCAGGGAGAGAAGGTGTTTTGGAGGAACTAACATATGAGTTGAGATCTGAAGGCTTACCTATTTTTGAGTCTAGAACATCAAAACAGTGTTCCAAGAAGAGAGAATATGTGCAAAGCCTTGATCCAAAGAGGCACAGTGAATTTAAAAAATTGAAAGAAATCTGCTGAGGCAGGAATAAGGGTGAGCACGTGGTAGATGAAGCTGGAGAGGTAAGCAGGAGACAACCCAAGCAAATTCTCGTTGAGTTATGGAATTTGGGCTTGATCCTACATGTAATGGATTTAAAAGGAGTGACACGATTTTATTAGTGTTTTCAAAAGATCCCTCTGACATAAAGGATGCATGGGAAGATGACAAGAGTATAAAGGGATGGTCAGTTGGGAGGGGATAGTGCAATTGCTCAAGCAAGTAAAGATGGCAGCCTGGCCCAGCAGGGGCTGATGAGGGTGGAGCCAGCTGGACCTACTGGGCACATGTTGAGAAGACAAGAGCAACAGGAGTGTATAATGGACAGGTTGTGGTGGGAAATAAGATAATTGTTTGAGAGAAAATTTCAGGTTCCAAACTTGTGCCACAGGATGGATGCAGTGCCATTCAGAGAGAAAGACACCATGGGGGAGGATTGGATTAGGATAAAGATTGCAAGTCTTACATTGGAAGGCTGAGTTGAAGGTGTCTTTGAGATACCAAAAAATGTCAAATAAGCAAGTGGAAATACCCCTAGAAATCTCAGAGGAGAGGTCAGAATTAGAGAAACATACACAGCCATCATTTGCATCTAGATGGTGACTGGTCTAAGCAACAGATTACTATTGTCTAGGAGGAAAGAATTTCATGAGAACTGAAGTTGTTGTTGAAACAATCCATTGGACGGAGCTATAAAGGAGACAGAGAGAAAAGGTAGAGAGAGAGGAAGAAAGAAATGGGGTGGTGTATAAGGAGCATATAGAGGGGATAAGGATGGAGAGTTTCATGAGAAAGGACTGGCAAATAGTGTCAGAAGTTTCTGAGAGGACTTTCATGGACATGAAGATCATTGTAGGTCTAAGAGGTATATGTTTTGGTGGAATGATGGGGGAAAGAAGCCATGTTTGCATGGGTTGAGGGAGTGAGTTCAAGGCAGGGAAATGGAGACATAGAGAAAAGTCAACTCTTGGCTGGTAGCTAGAAGGGCACCAAGTAGTACACGTTTGTAAGATAAAGGAGAACCAAACATGTTTCCATGACTATGGGAGGAACATTGTTGAGAAGGTGAGGGAAGGAAAGAGGGAGGGAGTGAGGAAAGGAAAGAGAGACAGAGGGGATGTGTGAACAATAATGTAAGGATGATTGATAAGGCATGAAGGATGGGATCCAATGTGGAGGTGGAAGCATTGTCTTCAGAGAGGAGAAGGGAAATTGAGTCAATGACACAGGGATATGGAGAGGATGCACGAGGTGTTTGGTTGGTATGGATGATGGCATGAGGTATGCAAAGTATCACGGTAATAACTGACTTTCTCTGTGAAATAGATGATGAGACCATTTGCTGAGAAAGGGAGGAGATAGAAGATTCAGCAGCAGGACCACTGCTGGGTGAACAAGGTAACAAGAGAAGGCAGAAGGACTTCCTGGAAGCATAGTAGGTCCTTTTAAATGGGAAGGAAGACTCAAGGGATTTAATAGAAGCTAGAAGAAGTGAGAAAATGTAGATAAAATAACTTTGTAAGTTTAAGCCAGTAAGTATTGCTTCTTACTAATCACTGCCATGAATCATCCCATGCCCCTCCTGCTTTTCCGTGCTGGTTTTGCAGTGGGTAGAGGGTGCTGAAATATCAGGCAGTGTTTTTAAGAAAGCCTAAAATGCTAGCTACCACTTATTTCTGTTTAATTCATAAATATGTACATCATTTCCCTCCATTTCTGCCTTTTTGGGGATACTGTTGAGTGACTGTCAGATAGCAGTGGGTGTAGAGGAAAAGGACAGAGTAATGTGACTCTGAGGAAATGTGCATCACCGCTTTACATCATTGATTCTTGCTTGTTCAGGTAAGACGAACGGCACATAGCATGTGTTCAGTAAGAGTGTGATGTATAAAAGTCTAGATGAACACTGTTCCTTAAGAAGTAAGTGCCAAATATGTTCTTTTTAATAAGCTTTTAAACTGAGCCAATTGCTAATGGTTAACGAGTCCAGCAGTAAACCAAGTGTGGGCCAACCCAGGGCATCCCCTGCTGCATACCCAGGTTGCCCAGTGTGGGAGGCACGTGCTGTTCAAGCAGATCACTCAGTGGAGTATTCTGGGAGCACTGCCTGATCTTACCATGATGGGTTTGGATGCATCAGACATGGCCCTGCTGGAGAGAGTGTACGTCTCAGACTTGCCTTTGATTTTTCTGACCCTTTTAAACCATTTTCCATATTGCTCCCGAACCTGCAGAGGCACAGTATACTCTGGGTCAGCTCACTGAGAGGAGTAAGATGGGCAGAGTCCTGAGTGGGAGTCAGGCAGTGGTACCTGCTGGCTGAGGAGGCAGTACACCAGGAAGATGCAGACGCCCTGCAGGCTGTTGATGATGGTGAAGAGGTAAGCCATGACGTGGGCAGCTGGACCCACCTGCAGGATTCCCAGACACCACGTGCAGCCCAGGATAAAGAGCTGAGCTGTGGCTTTAAATGTCAGCATCCTGGGGAGGAGGAGGAAGGAGGCCGGTGATGCACACAGAGAAACACAATCAAACCATTCTCATCTCCACCCCATGGATGCTCCTGCATTCCCCTGCTGGTAATGAATTCTCAGACTGCATTTTGATCAGCTTTGATTTTTACTGTCAAAGATTCCCCACAGTAGACGTGCCACTCAGGTCCAGGACAGCATTCTGATTTGGAGTGAGGAGGATAGTGATCCTTCAAAATGTAAATTTCAAAAAAAAAAAAATTTTTTTATGCTCCATAGAGTTCCTTAATTTCATTCAACCAACACTAATGAGGAGGTACTGCATCCCAGGCTATGTGCTGGAGCCTGGGCATTAAAAATAAAAAAGGCAAGATTTCTATTTTCATTTGGAAAGGATAATGATAGGACATAGAGGAAAGAGTATTAAATTTGCACAAGGGTTCCTGGAGCAAAGGACTGCCCAAGTCTCCTAGATTTTATGGTGACTAGGAGTTTTTCTAGAGAGGAATAGATGAGGGATGGGAAGGAGCCTTAACCGACAATGAGATATGAAATTGTAGGCTGGGTTCTGGGAGCAGGCACAGATTTTTCTAAGTGCTTCATGGGCACATAAATGTTCTTTGCACTTTTGTCATAGGACTGCTGACAAAAGTCCAAAGAATGTTGATCAACCAATGTCAATCCTTGCTGTTGCTGAGGGAGTTACAAGCTGGGATTAGAGATGGACTGAACATTTTGGCTGGGTGTCAGACACACACCACTGAATCTGATCTGGCTGCCTTTGAAGAATAATTGGGTATTGCACTCAAGTTCCCTCAGAAGACCCTGAGAAGGGACACCAGGGGCTGCTGAGGCACATGGCTTTGCTCTTGGGACCACATGTGTCTGTGGGGTTGTCACTCTCTTCTCCATCTTACCTTTTGTTCTGGAGGGTGGACACATCACTGTTGAGGGAAGAGAGTTTGCTTTTCAAAATCCAGAGGGTCACCAGAAAGAAAGCTACATTGACCTTCAGAAAACCACAGAAGGTTTATTGAGTAGAATTTCCATCTGTTTCTGTATCCTAGCCTGTGTAACATCAATTCCACAATTAAGAAATTTTAATATTTTTTAACATTGTTTCTAGTTTTTGGAGTTTAGAAAACAAAACCAACTCCACGAGACACCAAGGACATTCCTGCTCCTGTCCCCTCACTTATAATTCTGCTCTTCTAATTGCCCTCAGCTGAGCATTAAGGATGCTCTGATGTCATCACTCACAGAGAAGATGGCACAGACTGGTCCAAGGAAGCCCCATATGAATCCCTTTTCTGAGTGGAGCCAGCAGCTGAGCAAGAGAGAGAATAAAAAATGCATTGGTCCTTAGGGATATAGAACAATTATGCAAATTCATTCATTTTTCATTCTTCAACAACTATTGAGTGCCTTCTCTGTGATAGTGTCTGTGGTTGGCTCTGAACATACAGTGTTGAAGAAAGTAAACATCGTTTTAAGTCCCCAAATCTCTCATCAGGTAGGAGACACGCAATTAGACACAGTGTGACAATAAAACAAAAACAAGAGGCTATGAGAATATATCCTAGATATCATGCTTAGTTCGCGGTCTAAGAGTTTAGGATTTTTAGGGAAGATTCCTAATGAAATAATAGGTCATTTGAGATGTGAACAATGAGTGGATGTCTCTGAGCTAAACAGTGTTGAAGCAGGGGAGAAGTCTAAATTTTTAGGTTCACTGGACTCAAGTTTTCAAGAATCTTGTGAACATAATGTGGTTCTAAAGGGCCCTTCCTACACTATTCAATTTATTGATTTTTCATCTGCTGCAAAACTCATCCACTGAGTTTAAAATAATTTTTCTAGCTTTATTGAGATATATTTCACATACCATAAAATTCACCCACTTAAACTGTACAGTTCAATGATCTTTAGAATATCAGAGTTGTGCAACCATCAGCACAATCTACCTTTAGAACATTTTCAAATCCTCAGGAACTAACGTCAGTGTGATGTCAGCAGCATGATGGAGTGAGTTACTCCCTTTGTCTCACCACTTTAAGTTACAAACAATTGGAAATCCACTGACAACAGAAGACACCCTACACAGCACAAGAGGACACCTAAGACATCCATGCATCTATACATCTGAAGGTGGGTGGACTGGATCCCAAGGAGGCAGTGGAACCAGAGGAGCAGCCCCCACTCCCTCCCCTGGCAGCCGTGGCCAAGGGCAGGTGTCCCCATACCAGTCCCCACCTCTGAGCTGATGCTGTGTAGCCATAATCGAGAAGCATGGCTTGATCATTGCCCATCCCTCATGGATCCAGCACATGCACTGTCAACAGAGACTTTGGGAGCTGAAACACCAAGTGTGCCTTAGCCCCTGCACCGCCATCCAGCACTGGCTGATGGTGCACACACGCTGAGAATTCTGGACAGAGGGGATCCAGTGACCCAGCCCCCTTTCCCACTCCCAGTAGTGGCCCACACATTCCAACATGGGGAAAGTATGCAAAATTTGGATTTTACTGCTTTGGGCAGGTCGCCCTGATATGAGTTTTCAAAACATATCAGCGAGCACCAGAAAGCAGAGGCTGCGCAGCAAGCAGCAACCACAACTGCTCTCTGCATAGCCTTTCTGCTCCCTCCCAGTAGTGGCAGAGAGAAACTGTGACCAGAGGCCTCAGGAGTCACAGCAGAAGTAGTGATGCAGCCCCAGTGGCAGCACCCACAACACTGGCTCCATCAGCAGCAGGGGCTGCATACAAGTCCCGCAGTCCCTGGGCCACCAGCACTGACAGAAACACCTGTGAGTCCAGTGCACCTGGCAGCAGTGCAGGCAGCAAACTCATATGAATGAGGAGCAGCAGCACAGGTAGGGCACAGGGCAACAGCATCTCAGGCCGTGGAGATCCCATGGAGAGCCAGTGGAGGAACACGTGACCCAGGTGACCCCATAAGCAGCAGAAGTGCTCACAGTCTGGTCACCCCCATGACAACACCTGAGACTGCAGCAACATCATAAGCAGCAAGGCACCAGCAACTTCAGAGGCACAAACGGCACAAAGAGGGCACTGGCAACACCTCTAGCAGAGGCAGTGGAGGGTGGAAATGGCAGGCTCTCAAGTACAACCAGAAGCAGCTCAGAACCAAAGTAACCAAAGCTGTATCCAAATAAGAAAGGTAGTTATTACCACAAATGCAGTGGCAGAAGATCAGTTCATCAAATACCATGAAGATGTACAGTAACATGGCAGAACAGAAAGAGAGTGACAACCCTCTAGAAACCAAACCTGAAGTCACAGAAAATTACAATCTAACTGACAGAGTATTCAAAAGAGCTGTCACGAATAAACTCAAGAAGCTACAGGAAAGCACGGAAAGACAGTTCAATGACCTCAAGAATAAAATTTAGGAACCGGAGGAGTACAACACGAAAAAGAGTGAAACTCAAGCAAACAAAAAAAATAAAGAAAACAAAACAAAGAAATTGGGGCAGTGAAGAACACAATTAATGAATGACAAAGAGAAAGCTTTAAAAATAGAGCAGACAATAAGCAAGAGAGAATTAGTGAGCTTGAAGATAGAAATTTAGAATTGATTCAGGTGGAGGAAGAGAGAGTGAATTAAGATTTTTAAAAAATGAAGAAATTCTATGAGAAATATTGGACTCAATGAGGAAAAGTAACACAAGGATAATAGGTATCCCAACAGGAGAACAGAGGGAGAAAGGAGCAAAGAGCTTCTTCAAAAAAATATTAGCTGAGAATTTCCCAAACCTGGGGCAGGAACTGGACATACGAAGCCAATAGAACTTCTAATCCCTCAATGCAAAGAGACCTTCTCAAAGGAACATAATATTAAAACTGTCAAAAGTCCATGAGAAAAAGAATATTAAGGGTAGCAAGAGAGAAGGAAATGACCTACGAAGGAACTCCCATGAGAATTTCAGTAAATTTCTCAGTGGAAACATTACATACTAGGAGAGACTGAAATGATATATTCAAAATACTGAAAGACAAAAACTATAAGCCAAGAATACTATATGCAGACAAACAAAAGCTGAAGGAGTTCATTGCCACTAGACCCGCCTTACAAGAAATGATTAAGGGAGACCTCCTACCTGAAACAAAAAGGCAAAGGTTTACAAAGCTTGGAGCAAATTGCTAAATGACAAAATCAGAAAATTTCAGCTCTATACCAGAACAGGTGAGCAAACACTTAATTATAACATAAAGGATAAAGAGAAGGAAAGCATCAAAAAGAACTTCAATTTGGTCACAAACTCAAATCCCCACTTCAATTTGGTCACAAATTCAAAACACATAAAAGAATAATTTGTCACAACATAGAAGGGGAAGAGGAGGGGATGGAGCATGCATAGGCTAATGAAGGTAAGAGGCTATCAGAAAAAGGACTATCTAATCCCTGAGACCTTTTATACAAACCTCATGGTAACCACAAAACAAAGAATCAGAGCAGAGTCACAAATCAAAAATAAAAAGAAAACTGAGAAAACCATCACAGAAGACTACCAAACTGAAGTGGCAGTCAGAAAAACAAAAGAAAAGAAACAAAGGAAATACAGAACAACCAGAAAACAAGGGACAAAATGGCAGTACTAAGCCCTCCTTTATCAATAGTCACTCTAAATGTAAATGCATTGAATTCACCAATCAAAAGACAGAGTGGCTGGATGGATTGAAAAACAAGACATAACAATATTCCATCTCCAGCAAACACATCTCAGCTCTAAAGACAAACATAGGCTCAGAGTGAAGGGATGGAAGATGATATCCGAAGGAAATGGCAACCAAAAGAAAGTGAGTGTAGCCATGTTTATATCAGCAAAACAGACTTCAAAAAACAAAGTTAACAAGAGGCCAAGATAGGCATTATTTAATGAGAAAAGAGACATTCCATCAAAAAGATTTAACACATATTAATATATATGTGTTACATCTACAGACAGCAAATGTTTGACAAAGGAGCCAAGAACATACAATGGAGAAAGGACAGTCTCTTCAATAAATGGTGTTGGGAAAACCAGACTGCCAGATGCAAAAGAATGAAAGTAGACCATTATCTTACGTTATACACAAAAATTAACTCAAACTAGATTAAAGACTCAGATGTAAGACCTAAAACCATAAAACTCCTAGAAGAAAACATAGGCAGTATGCTCTTCAACATCGACCTTGCCAGTATCTTTTTGAATACCATATCTACTCAGGCAAGGGAAACAAATTTAAAAATAAACAAATGGGACTAAATCAGACTAAAAAGCTTAGGCACAGCAATGGAAACCATCAATGAAACGAGAAGACAACCCACCAACTGGGAGAATATATTTGCAAATCATATATCCTACAAGGGGTTAATCTCCAAAATATATAAAGAACACATATAACTCAGCAATAAAAAAATGAAGAACACATCAATAATTGGGCAGAGGATATGAACAGACATTTTCCCAAAGAAGATATACAGATGGCCAACAAGCACATGAAAAATTGTTCAACATCACTAATTGTTAGGGCAATGCAAATCAAAAGTACAATGAGATATCACCTCATGCCTTTCAGAATGGTTATAATTAAGAAGACAAGATATAACAAATGTTGGAGAGGATATGGAGAAAAAGGACCCCTCATACACTGCTGGTGGGAATGCAAACTGGTGCAGCCACTATGGGAAACAGTATGGAGATTTTTCAAGAAATTAAAAATAGAAATACCATCTGATCCAGCTTCGACTACTGGGTATTTATCCAAAGAACATGAAATCAATAATTCAAAATGATATATGCAGCCCTATGTCATCACAGCATTATTCACAACAACCAAGAGATGGAAGAAACCTAAGTGCCCATCAATGCTGGATGGATAAAGAAGATGTGGTATATATATGCAATGGAATAGTATTCAGCCATAAAAATCTCTAAAATCATGCCATTTGCAACAACATGGATGGACCTTGATGGTATTATGCTAAACAAAATAAGTGAGACACAGAAAGGGAAATACTGTGTGATTTCATTCATACGTGGAAGATAAACAAACACATAGAAAAGGAGAGCAGAGTGGTGGCTACTAGAGGGGAAGGGAGTCTGGGCAGGAGAGGGTAAAGAGGCACA
>CM053547.1:50253008-50265630 GCA_028646465.1 Rhinoceros unicornis | reverse complement strand
TCTCCAGGATTGATCACATATTAGGCCACAAAACAAGTCTCCACAAATTTAAGAAGATTGAAATAATACCAAGCATCTTTTCTGACCACAATGGTATGAAACTAGAAATCAACTATAGGAAGAAAATCAGAAATGGATAAAGAAGATGTGGTATATATACACAATGGAATAGTGCTCAGCCATAAGAAATGATGAAATCCAGCCATTTGTGACAACGTGGATGAACATTGAGGGTATTATGCAAAGTGAAATAAGTCAGAGGGAAAAGGTCAAATACTGTATGATCTCACTCATTAAGTAGTAGATAATAACAACAAACACACACATAGAGACAGAAATTGGATTGGTGGTTACCAGAGGGGAAGCAGGGAAGAGGGCAAAAGGAATGATTAGGCACATGTGTGTGGTGATGGGCTGTAATTAGTATTTGGGTGGTGAACATGAGAACATGACGTAATCCATGCAGAAATAGAAGTATAACAATGTACACCTGAAATTTATACAACGTTATAAACAAATGTTACTGCCATAAAAAAAAAAAACAAAAGCAGGGCCAGCCCCGTGGCTTAGCGGTTAAGTGTGTGCACTCTACTGCTGGCAGCCTGGGTTCAGATCCCGGGTGCGTACCGACGCACCACTTCTCCGGCCATGCTGAGGCCGTGTCCCACATACAGCAACTAGAAGGATATGCAGCTATGACAGACAACTATCTACTGGGGCTTTGGGGGGAAAAAAATAAATAAATAAGATCTTTAAAAAAAAAAAGCAAATTCAGATAAAATAAAGAAAGAAAAGAAAGAAAAAAAACACAGATAAAAAAAAGAAGAAGCCCACACCTAAACTCTTTATAGTCAAACTGACAAAAGTCCAAGACAAGAGAAAATCTTGAAAGCAGCATGAAAGGGACCTATCAGATACAAGAGAAGACCTATAAAACTATCTGCAATTTCTCAGCAGGAGCATTACAGGCCTGCCAGAGGGGAGTGGGATGACATATTCAAAGTGCTGTCAGGTTTTAAAAAAAACCTGCCAACCAAGCATACTATATCCAGCAGAACTGTCCTTCAAAAATGAAAGCTTGATAAAGATTCCCCAGGTAAACAAAACTGAGGAAGAGCATCACCAACAGAACTGCCTTACAAGAACTGCAAAAGAGTCCTTCATCTTGAAACAAAAGTACACTAGAAAGCAACATGAAAATAGAAGGCTCTCTGGTAGGGTAAACATATAGACAAATACAGAATCCTGTGATATGGTAACAAAAATCACTTATAATTCTCACATGCCATTTAAAAGGTAAAAAGCACAGAGGGTAACTATAACAATGTAACAATAAAACAATGTCAATGGATACAAAATATAAAAATATGTAATTTGAAAGTGATAACATAAAGCATGGGGTGGAAATGTAAGGGAGTAATGTTTTTGTATGCAATTGAACTTAAGTTGTTATCCATTTAGAAAAGATTATTATCACTATAAGATGTTTTATGTAATCCTCACAGTAACTGAAAAGATAATACCTGTGGGGATGACAGCAAGGTAGTGAATAGGAGGTTTCCTCCTCTTCGCTCCCCGATAATAATTTGGATCATTCCAAATATTGGAACAATAATTTGGCAGCCATACATGGACATAAGTGCCTTTTTGGGAGCTTCGAGATCCAAGTAGCCAGCTGTGAAACCCTGGTGGAGCCCAAGACTGAGGAGGGACTTTTGAGAGGGCAACCCCACACCCAGGTCTCAGGCTTGCTGACCATATCCCTGGTTGCAGCCATGCTAAACGCCTCATTTCCTTGTTGAATTGGCTACAGCCCCATTTGGCCTTGGTCCTGCCATCAGCACCAACCACCAAGAGACCCAGAGGGAGTTACTCTTCTCTGTGTCTTAGGTAACAGGCTTGTCTGCCTTGGTCCTTGCTGTGGACCCTGAAGTGGCCTATGACCAAGCTACAGCTTCTCTCAGCCACGGTCCAGGAGCAGACAAGCTTATACAGAGACCCAGTGGGAGACACACACATCCATGTCCTCAGAGGATGGCCCATGGACATCGTTCCAAAAGTGGATCTTGAATCAGCCCTGTAACCTGTCTCCAGTCCATCCCAGCCACACTCCAATAGCAGTTATGCCTGTCCAGGGACCTGCTGGGAGACACACCCATCTGTGCCCCTGGAGGCAGGTCCACTAATCTAGGTGTAACCATGGGTTCTGAAGCAGTCCTGTAACATGGCTCCAGCCCCTCTCAGCAGCAGTGAGGGAGCAGACATGCCCACCCACAGCCCTGATAGGAGGCACCCCATCTGTGCCCTCTAAGGAGGACCTGCAGACCTTAATCTGGCTGCAGATCCTGAAGCAGCCCTGTGACTTATTTATAACACCTCTAAGCTGTGGTACTGGGCTAGTCCTCCCACCCAGGGATCCACCTAGTGACCTGGTGGGGCCATCCCATGAATCTGACAAGCGATTTACCATTTAACCATCCACACACCTGGAAACAGGTCCACTTTCTGCAGACCCAAATGTGAACCCTGAAGAGGAACTTTGTCACTGCCAGCCGTATTGAGCAAGGTCCTGGATGTGTTCCCATCCACTGAGGGACCAGATAGGATTCAGCTTGCCCAAGCCCCTAATAACAGGCCCACAAATCATGGACACCACTGTGGACCCAGCCACAGCCACATGACCCATCTCCAACAGGCTTGACTGTGACCCTGGAGGCAAACCCATCAGATCACAGACCTGACAGGAGAAGGGTTTTTACCAGTGGAACCCAGTCTGTAAGGCTTGAAGAAGTACTTGCTTCTTCAAATGTACTAACAGTACAGAGCTACACAGATCACAAAGAATCAGGAAAACATGACACCATCAAAGGTAACAAATAAAGTTCCAGTAACCTAACCCAAAGAAATGGAAATCCACAAACTGCTTGACAAAAAATTCAAAATAATCATCTTAAAGAAGCTGAATGAGATGCAAGAGAACACAGACAGACAACTAAACAAATGCAGGAGAATAATGAATGAACAAAATGAGGTGATTAATAGAGAAATAGAAATCATAAACAAGAACCAAACAGAAATCCTGGTATAATGACAACACTAAAAATTCAATAGAGAGCTTCAACAGCAGGTTTTACCATGCAGAAGAAAGAATGAGCAAACTCAAAAACATCATTTGAAATTATCCACTTAGGAAAATAAAAAATAATGAAAAAGAGTGAAAAAGTGTACGAGATCTATGGGACACTGTCATGGGAAGGAATATGCACACTAGGAAGTCCTAGAGGGAGAAGATAGAGAGAGATGGGCAGAAAGGTTATTTAAAGAAATAATGACTGAAAAGTTCCCAAATCGTAGGAGGGATATAGACATTCAGATTCTTGAGGCTCAAAAGACCCCACCAAGTTCAATGTGATGAATATTACCCCAAGACACATTACAATCAAATTGTCATAAATCAAAAACAAAAAGAGAATTTTGAAATCAGCAAGAGAGAAGTGACTCATCACATTTAAAGGGGTTGCAGTTTTCCCAGCAGAAACCTTGCAGTCCGGGAGGGAGTAGGGTAACCTATCCAAAGTGCTGAAAGGAAAAAACTGCAAATCAAAAATACCTTATTCAGTAGAGCTGTCCTTCAGAAATGAAGATAAGATGAAGACATTCACAGACCAACAAGAGCTAAGGGAATTCATCAACACTAGACCTGCCTTAGAAGAAATCCTCAAGGGAGTTCTTCCGGTTGAAGGAAAACACACTAAGTAACAACATGAAAGCATATGAAAGTATAAATCTAACTGGTAAAAGTAACATATCGTTAAATTAAGAATATTCCAACACTGTAATGATGGGGCATAACACTTTTAACTATGGTGTAAATGTTAAAAGCAAAAATATTAAAATAACTATAGCTACAGTAATTTGTTAATGGACATACAATATAATAATATGTAAAATGTGACATCAATAGCATAAAATGTATGTGAGGGGAGAAATAAAAGTGTACAGATTTGTATGCAATTAAAGTCAAGTTGTTATCACTTTAAATTAGACTTCTATAGGTAGGATATATTTTACATAAGCCTCATGGAAACCACAAAGAAAAATTCTCTAGTAGATACACAATAGATAATGAGAACAAAATCAAATCATGGAACTACAAAAAAATCAACAAATCACAAAGGAAGACAGCAAGAGGAAGAAAGAAACTACAAAACCACCAGAAAATCCAAAAAAGGGCAACAGTGGAGCTGGCCCGGTGGTGTTGTGGTTAAGTTCATGCACTCTGCTTCTGGTGGCCTGGGCTACGCAGGTTCAGATCCTGGGCGTGGACCTACACACTGCTGTGGCAGACATCCCACATAAAGTAGAGGAAGATGGCATGAATGTTAGCCCAGGGCCAGTCTGCCTCAGTACAAAAGAAGAGGATTGGCAGCAGGTGTTAGCTCAGGGCTAACTTTCTTCACACACATACCAAAAAGGGCAACAGTAAGTCCTAACCTGCCAATAACTATTTTAATGGTAAATGGATTAAATTCTCCAATCAAAGACACAGAATGGGTGAACAGACAAAATAAACAAGATCCAACAATATGCTACATACAAAAGACTCATTTTAGCTTTTAGGACATACTTAGAGTAATAATGAAGGAATTGAACTAAATAACATGTGAATGGTAACCAAAAGAAAACAGGAGTGGCTATACTTATGTCAGACAAAATAGTCTTTCAGTAGAAATCTGTTCACAAGAGACAAGGAGGTCACTATATATTGATACAGAGGCAACTCATCAAGAGGACATAAAAATTGTAAATATACTGCACTCAACATTGGAGCACCTAACTATATAAAGTAATTTTTTTAAATTTTTATGTATTTATTTATTTATTTTGTGAGGAAGATCAGCCCTGAGCTAACATCCCTGCTAATCCTCCTCTTTTTTGCTGAGGATGACCGGCCCTGAGCTAACATTTATCGCCAATCCTCCTCCTTTTTTTCCCTTTTTCTCCCCAAAGCCCCAGTAGATGGTTGCATGTCATAGTTGCACATCCTTCTAGTTGCTGTATGTGGGACGCAGCCTCAGCATGGCCGGAGAAGCAGTGCATTGGTGCATGCCCAGGATCTGAGCCCGGGCCGCCAGTAGCAGAACACATGCACTTAACTGCCAAGCCACAGGGCTGGCCCCTAAAGTAAATATTAACAGAAATTAGAGAAGAAATCAAGAGTAATACAATAATAGGAGGATACTTCATTACCCCACTATCAACAATGGATAGATCATTGAGACAGAAAATCAATGAGAACACAGCAGAAGTGGAAAAACACTATTGACCAAAAGGATCTAAAAGTCCTGTCTAGAACATTCCATCCAAGAGCAGCACAATACACATTTTTCTGAAGGACACATGGATCATTCTCCAGGATAGACAAAATGTTGGGCCACAAAACAAGTCTTAACAAATTTTAAAAAATTGAAATCAACAGATATCTTTTCTAAACACAAAAGTGTGAAACTAGAAAACAATAACAGGAAGAAAGTTGGAAAATTCACAAATATGTGGAAATTAACATTCTTCTGAACAATCAATAGTTTAAAGAAGATATCAAAAAATATCTTGAGTCAAAGAAAATGGAAACACAACATACAAAAATGTATGGGGTGCAGCAAAAATAGTTCTAAGAGGGAAGTTTAACATGATAAATGGCTAATTAAGAAAAAAGAAATCTCAAACAAAGAAGCTAGCTTTATGCCTCAAGAAGCTAGAAAAACTAGAAAAAGGAGAACAAACAAACCCAAAGGTTAGCAGAAGGAAAGAAAGAATAAAGATTAGAGCATAAATAAGTGAAATAGAGCCTAGAAAGACAACAGAAAAGATCACCAAAAATAAGAGTTGGTTTTTTGAAAAGATAAAAAAAATAGACAGGGGGCCGGCCCCGTGGCGTAGTGGTTAAGTGCGTGCACTCCGCTGCTGGCAGGCGGGGTTCAGATCCTGGACATGCACCAACACACCGCTTGTCAGGCCATGCTGTGTTGGCGTCTCACATAAAGTGGAGGAAGATCAGCACGGATGTTAGCTCAGGGCCAGTCTTCCTCAGCAAAAAGAGGAGGATTGGCATGGATGTTAGCTCAGGGCTGATCTTCCTCACACACACACAAAAAATAGTCAGACCTTTAGCTAGACTAAGCAAGAAAAAAGACAGGACTCAAATAGGTAAAATTTAAATTAAAAAGGAGGCATTACAACTGATACCACAGAAATACACAGGATTATGAGAGACTGCTATGAACAATTACATGCCAGCAAATTGGATAATTTAGAAAAAAAGGAATGTAAGTAGAATGTAAGCCCTGAGAGGGTAGAGATGGCTGTCTTGTTTTGATCACTGCTATATCCCTAGCATCCAGCAGAGCACCTGGTACACAGCAGTCACTCAATAAAAATTTGCTGAGTAAATGAATCATTGAGTGAATGGGCTGGGCGTTGAGTTCAGCACTTTACATGGATGATCTCATTGAGTCCTCACAACACTCTATGCTTTAGCCAGTGTTAGTACCATCAATCCTTCAGCTAGTATGTCTGACCCAATGGACACTCCCAAGGGCCTTGCTTTGAACTTCAGCTTCAGCTGCTCTACAGCAGGACTGCCCAGCTCCCTTGGTTTTCCCCAGGGTCCTCCCAAATGGACCTCTTGTACAACACATAGGCTATATTTTAAGTCAGGTCACCCCAAATATATCTCCAAATTTGGTGAAAATATGCCCATCCATTTTCCCACAATGCAGTAACAGAAGAAACTTAACTTTTTTAGAAGGCTTTTGATTTTATTATTCAAAAAAATCTCTATTTTTAAATCTAGCTTTCTGACTCTGTGTTTGTGCCTTCAGCACTTTCACAATGATTTTCTACTCCTCCATTAGAAAAGCATACTTGATCCTCTCATGGACACATTTAGCAACTGTGGAAGCACCACAGGCCCGGATGACATTCTTTCTTTTTTTTTTAGACAATCTCATAAGAACTTTAAGTCTCATGGCATGAACCCCTTGAAGTTGACCTGGACACACACGACATGTGGATTTTGGTGTTGTCCCACCCTTCTTGGCATAAAGGTAAACAATGCTAATACCAGGGGCTCAGGACAGCCTAGCATTGTTGAAGGCTGTATTGTAAGATAGCCTACAACAGTATGTCAAGTGCTGGACCATTTTGAATGCCTCTAGACACTATCCCCAGAGAGGAAAAGAAACAGAAACTTAATTTTATTTATAGAAATTAAAAAGAACTCTCTGTGTATTAGCCCTAATCTTCTGTCATACATTTTGCAAATACCTTCCATTATTTTAATTTGCCTTTTAGTTTTATTTACAGTATTTTTTTTTACTTGCAAATGTTTTCCCTTTTTTGTAGCAAAATCTGTCAGTCTTTCCTTTGTGGTTTCTTTCTTTGCTATTATATATAGAAGACCTTTCTACCTTAAGTAGGCAAATAATAATACATAATAACCATTTCTCTGTGGAATTATCTGGAGTTGGAATAAAAACTTTGGCTTTCCAATGTGAAATCAAGGTGATGGTACACAGAACCCCTCCATTTCCACGTGATGGCACCAGATTAGCTTTTCAACAGCTTCAGGGTGATCTAAACCTCTCAGGGGCTTGGGGTGTCAAAGTTCTTGAATCTGGAAGAGAAGATGGAACCATCAGTTCTGTTTCTTCTCCAGCTCCGATAGACTTGGCTCTCAGCAAAGCATCAATCATCACAAATACGACTTCAGTTCCTTGGGCTCAATAACATTGGGCATCACCTAGCACCTAGGCAATAAGGGGGTATGTTTGCATGACTATGTGTATATTCATACAACTTTCCTCATTAAGCTTCAAAGGACTGAACAACAACAACAATTAAGTAGTTACATAACAGTCCTCTACAGTAGTTGAAAATTATATAAGGAAGGAAAATTTTTTTAAAAAACTCAACCAAATGTAATACTATATGTTAAAACATGGAATTTTCTGTGCACATGAGTGAGAACTGGTTAGCATGAAGAAATTTGCACCATGGAATGAGTTAACTGGTCATGAGTAATGAATTCCAAGTATTCATTGAATTCCAATGAATCTCAAGTAAAGGCTCCTGCTTTCCAGTCTCTTGCAAGAAAACCTGGAGCCTATAAGAAGGTGGGAGGCATATTACAGGCTCACTGTGAGACGCTGGTCTCCCAAATACACAAGCAGATAAACTTTGTTTTGGCTCTACATTGAACACACTGGTTGTCTGGATACACTTGTATCTTACAGAAATAATAGCAAAGGTAGTGTTGTTCCCTGTGCTATATAATTATTAAAAGCACCTTCAGAACTTGTTGGAGCCTCCCTCTGTCATATTTGAAGAAATAAAGTTACAGCGGCAGCATGAAGGTTGTGTGATGCCAGGGTGGAATGGAAATTAATTGCTAATTAGAATTTTCTGAAACACTAAGGCAATCATCAGAGGAAAACCCCACTCAATGTCACACGTAAGTTAAAAATGCCCCAGGGTAGCTATTAACTTCTGAATATAGTAACAGGTATAAGCACTTCAGTTGAGGTTAATCAACGGTTCTATTACCTACTTAGTTTTCAGAGGTTACAACTTGATATTTTTTATGGAACTACATCAGTCTGGGTCTATACCCAGATTTATGAATTTATAAATTTAAAAATATCTTTTATTTTATTGTAAGGCTTCTGCTAAAGAAAATTGGCTTTAATAAACACCCTTTTGATTTTGGACTCAGTCCTATCTCTTTTTCCCTTCAGATTTTTTTAGACATTTCATCAGGGAGTGGTACTTAGGTAACCTACAAACACGAAGACGTAAACAGATCTCAAAGATAAAGTCATGTTGACCTTATTTGGACCTTTCCTTCATGGTGATTCATGTCAGATCTTTTAAACAAGGAGTCAAAGGAAACTTGGCAAAATGATTCTTTTTAACCTCCAATTACAATTGAAAATCTCATTTGAACCATAAAAAAATTAGAGAAACAGTCCAGAACATAGCCAAATAATGTATCTAGACTTTAGCTACAGAATGCTGTAATTACTGTATCTTGATTAAAGATCTGTATTTAATAAGATACAATGCAGCTGCCATATATTCAGTCTATTTATCCATAAAAATAATACCCAATAGTTTCATCTACGGGGGAAAAGTTCATTTTCTTCACATTCAACACAGAAAATATTCAAACATATGACAGAATCACATATGATATTTTAACAGATTTGTTTATCTGATCTTGTATGTATTTACCTATTTTTGGTCATTTGTACATAAGAACATAAATATTACCTTATTGTACCAACCCCAGTGTATTAGTTATTTGTTGCTGTTTAACAAATTGCCCCAAAGCTTTAGTGGCTTATAACAGGAAAAATGTATGATCTCTCAGTTTTTGTGGGTCAGGAATCTGGGCACAGCTTAGCTGGGTGCCTCTGGCTTCAGTTCTCTCATGGGGCTGCAGCTGAGCTGTCAGCCAGGTCTGCAGCCTCATCTAAAGACTGAACTGGGGGAGGATCCAGCTCAAACATCTGGTTATTATCAGTCTCAGAAAATCCACCTCCAAGCTCATTTACCTGGGCCTCTCCATAAGACTGGCTCACAGCATGGTAGCTGGCTGCCCCAGAGTGAACAATCCAAGAGAGAGCTAGAAAGAGTCAGAGCATCCCAGACGGAACTTGCAGTCTTTTTTTTGTTTTGCCAAGAAAGATTCACCCTGAGCTAATCTTCCTCTTTTTTCGCTTGAGGAAGATTGGCCCTGAGCTAACATCTGTGCTAATCTTCCTCTATTTTGTATGTGGGATGCTGCCACAGCATGGCTGCTGAGTGGTGTAGGTCCATGCCGGGGATCCAAACCCATGAACTTAGGCCACCAAAGCAGGGTGCACTGAACTCAACCACTAGGCCACGGGGCTGGCCCCTGGAACCCGAAGTCTTTTATAACTGAATCTCAGAAGTGACGTTCCATTGCTTCTGCCACATTCTTTTCTTTAGAAGTGAGTCACTAAATCTCCCACATTGAAAGGGAGGGGATTATACAGGGGTGTGAATAGCAGGAGGCAGGAATGAGAGGGGGATTATCTTAGAGGCTCCTCCCCCAACCATAATCAGTCTATGATGACTTATAGAGAGGAAGCAGATAGTTGTTCTCTCTTACTTCTTGTCTGCCGACCATCTACTTGGGAAATGACTTCCTCCTCATTCCCAGTCTGTGTCATTCTGGGAGGCTGACTGCTCCCCCTCACCCTGGCTCTTCAGGTTGGCAGCTGTGGTGTCCCTGGTCTGGCCAGTAACAATGTTTCAACTTTCTGGCCACAGTGAGTGGTTCAGGGCTGGGCCATTCACTGTCCTTTTTCAGGAATTGACATGGGTGCTGGGAGAAAAAAGGTCTCCTAAGATCACAGGTGCTGTGCAACACAGAAAACCGGAATTTTTTCCACCTTCCATACCCATATATAAGCCTCCTTTACTCCCTGTGAAAAAACTCTTAGGATGAAACCAACATGGAATAACAGAGAGCTGAGAGATGGAGAGTGAGGGAGCCACACCAAGCTCTCGTGACATCTCCTGCCTCTCCACACCCAGCTACGCCTGAAGTCAGGCTTACCTTGTTATTTTTTAGTTTTGAATTGGGTTTTTGTCACTTGCAACAAAAAATGGTCCTCATGTATAGAGATGTTATGGATGTAGCCCCAAATATTCTAGCTTCCCTTAACAGAACCATCATATCAGTGCATTTTAGGAATTATCTCAATATTTTGATTATATCTACATTTTGCAACCTTATCAGCTTAACTCTTAGAAAACTAAGCTCCATGTGTTTCCTATTGTGTGAACTACATCCTTTTATTCACCTTAAATTTGCTTTTCTCAAGATTCAGAATATCTTCTTGTTCCATTTAAGTTCTCTAACAACAGAGAGAAATCCCTTCTCAATTATTTTCTCCCCAAATTATAGCACAATATCTGGCCACATAGTAGAACCTCAATAACTGTAACAAATGAATGAGTAAATGAAACTTCTAAGTATACTTTAGATTATTTTTCCCTAAGTTCAATGTTTTATTTTTGCCTGTATAAAGAACAATTCAATATTTTATGCCTACTCACATAGCCTCATACTAACATCAAGTTGTTCCCATATACTTGGGCTTTCCATAATCAGAAGAATGTGGTGTCATTGTGCCTTCCCTCCTCCAAATAAGACATAAAAATATTAAACAAGGGTAGTCATAGGGGAATGCCAGTGTTCAGACTTCTTCCTCCAAGAGGTACCCTTTTATCCTAAACCTTTGTTTCTTGTCTCTAAGCAACTTCCCTGTGCATTGCACCAGTCTCCATCATACCAGGCTAACTCAATTTTTAAAATGGCCTTTTGTGTGGAACTTTGTGAAAGGCTTTTTGAAAATCTAAATAGACAGCATTCATGGGCTTTTGTCTCCCATGCATATGTGCCTCCCCAAAGCGCTTTAATAGATTGATGAGGCTTGATTTCCTCTTATGGAAACCATACGTTGTCCTCCAGCTCCTGCCTTGCCTCCCCCAATCCTATTGGCACACAATTGTCTTTCTGGGGAGAAAGGCTCAGCTCTTCTCTGTGGATCTGCTTTGACTGGATCTTTAATCCTTGTCAGGTATTGTAAATAATGTAGGTTTAAGATTGCCAAGTCCAACTATCCTAAATAGATGAATAGCTACAGTTACGTTAGCATGCTGAGGCCAGAAACAGGGAAATATAAACTCAAGTATGGTAAATATGGGCAGAAAATAAGAAGTAAGGTTAGAAATATAGGAAGTTGGTGGTTGCCAATCAGGAATTAGGTTGCCAATTAGGAATGTCTTAGGTCCTTTAGGAATTTGACAATATTATCAACTTCTCTTTTCTTTAGATTCTCCCTTCTTTTGATTTCCTCAACATTATGCTCTCATCCTACTTTGATAAATCTTCCTTCTCGGAGTCTTTCTCTGGATGCACTTTTTGCCTCTTTAATGTGGTTGTTTTCCAGGTCCCATCCTTGGCTTTATTTTTGTTTCCTTCTATATGTTCTCAACTGTCAATTTCATATAAACTTACAGATTTAGAGAGTCTATTTATTCTATAGATAGATAGAATAAAAATGTAAATTTGGGGTGCATACTTCTTCTCTGAACCAGAGAAGTCTGTTCACCGCCTAGTGGACATTTCCATGTTGATATCCCATAAACACTCCCATCATGAGTCCAAAATCAAATGCATCACCTCTATATAATTTAAGGCCTTTTTCATTATATATGACAAAAAACCATATTTCGTGGAATCTAAAGAGAAGCTGAACAGAACAGGGGTACACATATGATCTCACACATTAACTAATAGATAATAACAACAACAAACAAACACATAGAGACAGAGATTGGATTGGTGGTTACCAGAGGGGAAGGGGGGAGGGAGGAGGGTGAAAGGGATAATTCGGCACATGTGTGTGGTGATGGGTTGTAATTAGTATTTGGGTGGTGAACATGATGTAATCTATGCAGAAATAGAAGTATAATGATGTACACCTGAAATTTATACAATGTTGTAAACCAATGTTACTGCAATAAA
>CM053547.1:50210498-50252908 GCA_028646465.1 Rhinoceros unicornis | reverse complement strand
TTTTTTTTAAAAAAAGAGTAGGGACATAGATGATATTATTAATTTATTAAATACTAAAGGTAATTTTAGCCCATTTGAAAAAAAGTTTATGTTTGGAAAGTCAAAGTATTTCAATCTATTAGTATTTTTTAGTGCTCTGAGGCAATAATTGAATAAATGTGCATAACAATCCTAAAAAAAAAAAAAAGAACAGGGGTACAATTAAGCTCAGAAACAACTTGAACCAAGAACTGGAAAACTCTATGATTTCTCCCTCCATATTACACCTCTACTTTCCTCTCTATGTCTGTTTCTTTCCTCCGCTTGTTATAGACTAACTTGTTCTGCTTCTCAGTCTACCTGGTAGGAAACGATGAAGATTTCTATGTTTCTGCTTCAGTCACATAGAGTGACACTGGCTTGATTCTCTCTGGGTACTAAATTCAAAATCCCAAGGAAGAAAGTCATGGGCCCAGCCATGGTCAAGGTGTCCACCCATAAATCAATCAGCTTTGGCCTCAGGTACAGGGTTACAGTGTACGCAACTTGAAGTCCCACAGCTCACTGACACTCTGCTCATTTTGCTTTAAACCTTGTTTCTCTATGTGTTTCATTCTGGATAGTTTCTATTGCTACACATTCAACTTGACTATTCTTTTCTTCTGTTGTATCTAACCTGCTGTTAATCCCATCAAGTATATTTTTCACCATAGATACTGTATTTTTCATGTCTAAAATTTCAGTTTGTTTTTCAATATCTTCCATTTCTCTACTTAATTCAATCTTTCCTTTAGGTTCTTAAACAAATGGAATATAGTTATAATAACTGTTTTAGTGTTTTTGTCTATCCTTGTCTAATTTAATGTCTGTGTCATTTCTGGGTATGTTTCTATTGACTGATTTTTCTCCTCATTATTCATTGTATTTTCCTGCTTGTTTGCACACCTTGTCATTTTTCACTGGATGCCAGACATTGTGAATTTTAACTTCTTAGGTGCTGGATATTTTTCTATTCCTATAAATATTTTCTTGAGCTTTATTCTGGGAAGCAGTTAAAAAACTTGGAAACAGTTTGATCTTTTTGAAGCTTCTGTTAAGCTTTGATATGCAGGATGAGAGTGGCATTTATTTTAGAACTAATTTTGCCACACTACCTAAGCAATGTTCTTTTAAATACTCTATCTGATGCCCTGTGAATTATCGGGTATTTCATTCAAGGACTATTCCCTCTGCTCCTATCCAATTGTTCTTTCTTGAGCCTAGGGTAGTTCCCCCACCCTCAGGTGCTTATGAGTACTCTCCTGAAGACTCTAGGGGCCTCTGTGGGTCTCTGGAGCTCTCTCAATGTGCAGTGCTCCCCTCCTCTGCCAGAGAACTGAAGATGCCATGGCCTCCCTGGACACTCAGGCTCCACATGGGCTCCCACTCTCTAAGCTGCACCCTGGAGACTCTCTCCAGGCAGTAAGCTAGGATAAACACAGAGTTCACCTCATTGGTTTCCCCTCTCTCAGGGGTCACTGTCCTCACTGCCTGGTGCGCAAGGTCTGAAAACGAGTGTTTTCTATATTTTGCCTGTTTCTTAAGTTGTTTCTGATGGGATGGTAAACTCAGTCCATGTTACTCCATCTTGGCCAGAAGTGGAAGTCCAATTCAATCTTTTGGAAATATTTGCAGTTTTTTAAAACTCTGGGCTCTTGCATGTCTCTGTGCTTTTATGTCAGTTTGAAACATCTTTCCTTTCCACCCTGTCTGTCTGGCAAGACTCGGTTCCAGCATCATCTCCTCCCAAACCTTCCCAGCACCCCCATGCCCACAGCATCCCTCCTCTGTGCTCCATGGCATCATACACACACCATACAGGCTGCTGCCCCTCGTTGACCTCTAAGCCCTGTGTGCACAGATCATAGCTTATTCATCTTTCTAGCTTCAAACTTAGCACAGCTGAAACAGTGGGTACTCGATGTATGCTTGGTGAAACGAATGGAAACATTGTACATAATCACACTGAAACAGAAAACAACGTTCACCATTTATTTCTGAGTATTTTACAAGCTGTTAACCAAAAATTGGCTGTAACAAACACTTCTATATTCCGAAGTTCTGATATTGCATTTCTTTGAATCAAGTATGTCATTAGCAGAATTCTCAGCCATTAGATGTGGTGGTTTAGTTAGAAGTGTGTCTGTCTGTGGCCTTCCTTTGAGGACAGTGGCAGACTATTTGGCACAAGTCTGTGCATTTGGTTTGGTTATTTACATTGAGCATGAAATGTTTTCAGTGTGTCATAGATTTTGAAAAAGGGCTTGTGCCTTTACAGCTCACGCTGAGCAGAATGTAACTGTAATCTGCCAAGGAAACAATTTCATCTCTTGCTCCTCATGTAGTGACACCCATCCCTGACCCAAGACAAAGTCACACCACCATCTCCAGCATGTGTTATATCCTGTGTAAGCTCAATGGCCCGCTCAGTGGAAACATGCTCAACTTTGACAGGAGCCGTGTCAAGGGTTAGATCTCTGCGATTCCATCCCGGGTCCTTCGTGGACTGCACATGTTCTCGTGTGCCAAAATGTGCCCCACCCCCTCCAGATCTCCAGAACACTTTGTGTAGTTTGAGCTTAAACCTACCTGAGGACTCAGTGCTTTCTTTTTGACCTAAATAATTAACTTTATAAAAAACTGACATAAATAGGACACGTTAACTGGAAAAGAAACAAAATATGTGTGTGTATGAGCAAGTAAATAATAAAAATCCCCTACAATCACACCACTGAGAGTGTATTATATGTCACATATTATACACAAAGTATATAATATGTATCTTATATTGTACCTGCTATTTTGAAATTTGTAATTTGCTTTTCTCCCCTCATATTTTTCCAAGTCGGTATCTTTTCTAAATCCCCAAAGTAGGAAAATTTAAAATAAAATCTTTCACAAACTTTACTTTTTATGTTCTCTCTCCTTCTCTCTGGAGTATCTGCATTTTAATACAAAACTCTTGAAGACATAATGCCTACCCAAAGGAATTATTCTCAAGTGCTGCAATTTCAGGCATAATGGGGATAAATATTTTGAGTGCTTTTAAGTTGCTATACTCATTTCATTCCATAAGGTTAGCTCTGCCATATTATGCATAAAACTAACAGTGTCACTAAATGGGAAGAGTAGGACTAGAAGAGAACCTTTTTAAAATTCCAAATGTCATTTTCACTATGTCCTAGGAGACAGCTACTTTTAGTGAGAGCAATGGTATCTGTGAAACTTTACCCCCTAAAGGACAGGAGAAAAGAAAAATCAGTGGTTTGACATCGCCAACACTTTCCAACAACCTACTCAAGCCAACAATGACCAGTTTCATTGATTCCATTTAATTTATTTTCATTTAATTTAATTTTACATTTGTATCTTGAGTTGAGACAGTCAACAGCCAATTTCCTTTCCTCTTTTTTGGGAAAATATCATAATATGAAATAGTCTAATCTAGGCTGATACAAAAACTTAATGTTCAGGTCCCTTTAGAAGGATATACTAAGATTCATGATGGCGGGAATGGTGTCTACCTCTAGTGTCTAGCATGGTGCCTGGCAAAGAAGAGGTGCTCAATACATATTTATAGAATCTTAACAAGTGACAATATGTTTGGAAGCGATCAATTATAACTGAATGATAAAGAATAAATATTTGCATTTGAAAACAAAGTATCCTCTAAAAATTAATTTATTTTTGTATCCCTATGTTTTAGAATGACATTGATATACATACATATTACACCCACCCACACACCCACACACCCACACACACACACACATCAGGGTTTCTCAACCTTGATACTATTAACATTCTTTGCTGTGGGGGACTGTCATGTGCACTGTGACTGTAGGAGGTTTAGCAGCATCTCTGGCCTCAACCCACTAAATGCCAGTAGCACCTCACTCTCCTCCAAGTTGTGACAATCAAAAATGTCTCCAGACACTGCCTGGTATTCCCTGGGTGAGGAGACTGTTCCCAGTTGAAAACAACTCACACACACACACAAAGTTAGGACTCTTAAGCAACAATTACAGCCACTCTTAAAAGAGACAGATCATTCAAATGATAAATTATTAGTAACACATCAATTCAAAGAAGAGAGTAATTTAAGAAGCAGGAATTTTTACCTCTATTTCCAGAAATATGGCTAGTTATCTTGACAATATTAACTGAGCTCTGAAAAGTAAAAAAATCATACCATGTAAAAAAACACTCCTTTTGAAATAGTCTTGCATTAATTTTATACATACAGTTATTTATGTACTTGAACTTTAAGAAAAATATCATGTGAAATAAAATTGGCACCAATATCTAGTGATTCAAATAGATTACATTTTAATTCCTTCAAATTAAGATTCTTCGATAATTAATGACATTCTTGTTTTCTTCACCATGTAAAGTTAATTCTCAATGATCCACACATGGATTATTCTGGTTCTGTCAATGACTAGTTGTATGATCTTGGGCAAGTTGTTTACCCACTCAGAGCCTCAGTTTCTTCATCTGCAAAGTGGAGATAATACTAATATCTACTCCTGAAGGTGTTGTCAGACCTGAAAGAGTAACTACCAGTGAAGTGCTTAGAGCAGTGACTGAACACCCAATGGATGACAACAGTAATTATTAACATCTGCCAATTTGCAACCAGTTTTTCACACCATCTGACCCATCCTCTTCCTTCCTTGCCACACATCGTTTTTGGCTAATCCATTCCACTAAATTACACTGGGTAAAGTAAATTAACTTCAAGATTAGCTTAAATGAAATATAATTGGGTATGCACAGCTGCCTCACTATTCTATTTATACTATTATTCTTTTCTGTTAATATCAATGGAAAACAAAGAATTCATGAGAAAAGAACAACAGTGGATTTCATAAATTCTCAATTTTTTTCTCCCCAAGTTAAAAATCAATTTTAAATTCATTTTCTCATGTAGTGATTTTTTTCTGTGTGAATCAAAACAATAACAGGAACAATAATGACAAGTACTTATATAGCATTTACCCTCTGTCAGGTATTTTCTAAGCATATAATTTAATCCTCAACCCTATAAGGTAGGTAATTTTATTCTTCCCTTTTTATAGATGAGGAAGCTGTGGCCAGAGAGATTACATGACCTGCTCAAGGACATTCAGCTAGTAAGTAGTAGAGCTTAGATAAAAGCCCAGGAAGTCTGACTATGGAGTCTGTGCTCACAATCTAAATGACTGTAAACCAACAGCAGCAGCAACAACAGACATAGAACTAAAAGCTTTGTCCCCTTGGATTTTTCTTAATATATCTTTAGTATTAAAATAATGACTTCTCATTATCACTGTGAAGCTGAATGATAATATCCCAATTCAATTACTTATTTGCAATTGAAATAGTTAAGTAAATTTTCAGTTGCAGCAAAGTTAGCAAAATTAGCTCTCAGTTCGAAAGAGCATGTTGTATTACACCTAAAAATAAAGCTTTAGAGGGTGAGACATCAGCAAGATGGCAGAAGAGAAAGCACCAGGCCCTTGTTCCCCCATAGAAACACCAACTTAACAACAACATACAGACCAAACTGCCTGTGTCAGACCTCCAGAAACCAGTTAAGAGACTGCAGCACCCAGGCTAATACTAAGCCAAGAGAGCCACATTGAAGCAGGTAGAAAAGCTTGTTGCATTTTGCCTGCCCTAGCTTTTCTGCCCATTCCCCATAGCATGGCACAGTTGGGAGAAAACTCCCAATGCCCAGCTTCTCCTGCAGGAAGAAAAGAGAAGAGTGGAACATATGCCCAAAGTTGTTGTGGGGTTCCTTGAAGGAATATTCTGTCTCACTTGACTAAGAGTGCTGATGAGGACTGGTGGCATAGTTGCTGCCAGGTTGGGGGCCACTGAAAACAAAGCGAAGTGTCAAGATGCTGCAGCATCACGGAGACTGCAGCACCTCAGACAGACACCAGAGAAAGAGGGATGGCAGGCTCATGAGAAGAAACAGGGGCAAGCCTCTTTAACTGGGAAATCACATGCACAAGCCCAGAGAATACACATCCCAGAGCAATTCTGAGAGGTCCCAGAATCTCTAGTGTGCTGACTGGTGAAGGGCTTCCCCGACATGAAGCCAGTCTGTAAAGTCTAAGAGAGGTGGCTGTTTTTCAAATGCCAATATCTCAACAAAAGATCACAAGGCATACAAATAAATAGGGGAACATGGCCCAATCAAAAGACCAAAACATATTTCTAGAAATTGACCCTAAACAAACAGAGAACAATGGATTACCCAACAAAGAATTCAAAATAACTATCTTAAAGATGCTAAATAAGGTAAAAGAGAACACAGACAACAAGAGAATCAGGAAAATGATATACGAAGAAAATGAAAAATATCAGCAAAGAGATAGAAATATAAAAAAGAACCAAACAGAAATTCTGGAACCAAAGAATACAATAACTGAATTGAAAAACTGACTAGAAGAGTTCAACAGTAGACTTGATAAAGCAGAAGAAAGAATCAATGAACTTGAAGATACTGACATTATTGAGTCAGAAGAGCAAAAAAATGGTGTCCTGGGACTTATGGGACACCATTAAGAAGATCAATATAGACATTATGGGAGACTCAGAAGGAGAAGAGAGAGTGAAGGGGCAGAGAGTTTATTTGAAGAAATAGTGGCCATAAACTTCCCAAATTTGAGGAAAGAAAGGAACATACAAATGAAAGAAGCTCAAACAACTTCAACTAGGAAAAACCCAGGGAGACCCACACTGAGACACACTATAATGAAACTGTCAAAAGTCACAGATAAAAAGAGAATCTTGAAATTAGCAAGAGGAAAGTGACTTGTCACATGTAAGGGAGCTTCTTTAAGATTACCAGTGGATTTCTCAGCAGAAACCTTTCAGGCCAGAAGGGACTGGGAAGATATATTCAAAGCGCTGAAAGAGAAAAACTACCAACCAAGAATAAAATATTTAGCAAAACTGCCCTTCAAAACTGAAGGAGAAATTAAGATGTTCCCAGATAAACAAAAGCTGAAAGAGTTCATCACCACCTAATTTGCTCTACAAGTAATGCTAAAGGGAGTCCTTTAAGTCGAAATGAAAGGACACTAGACAGCAACATGAAACCATATGAAAATATAAAATTCCCTGGTAGAGATAAATATATGAACAAATATAGAATCCTATAGTATTGTACTGTTGGTGTGTAAACCCCTTTTACTCCTCGTATAGAATTTAAAAGTTTTATCTTTTATGCTTTTATGCATAAAAAATAACTATAAATCTATGTTAATGGAAACAAAATGTAAAAAGATGTAATTTGTGACATCAATAACATAAAATGGATGAGGGTAGAGATGTAAAGAAGTAGAGTTTTGTAACTAATTGAAGTTATCAGTTCAAAATAGGTTGTTATAACTTGAAGATATTTTATACAATCCCTATGGTAACCACAGAGAAATTACCTACAGAAGATACATAAAACAAAATGAGGGACTTCTGGTTTCTGGTCTGACATCTAAGAAGCTTAGAAGTTGCCATTGTGTCCTAACAAGTAAAGAGCTGAACAAAATGAAAAATCAACAACCTGTCTTAGATCTATCAGAGAAGTGAGGTCACAGGGAAACCACTGGCCCCAAGATTGGAGAAACAAACAGACACATACAGAGAATCACAACTTACTGGAGTAGAAATCCACAAGCAAAAATCTCAGTGGGAACCAGTATGAAAACTGAGCAGTAATTGACAAATTGCTGGAGGCTTAGTGTGGACAAGTACGAAAGTTAAAAACTCCAGGGGTGGGGCCAGCCCGGTGGCTCAGCAGTTAAGTGCGCACCCTCTGCTGTGGCGGCCCAGGGTTCATAGGTTCAGATCCCAGGTGCACACTGACACACCGCTTGTCAAGCCATGCTGTGGCGGCGTCCCATATAAAGTAGAGGAAGATGGGCATGGATGTTAGCCCAGGGCGAATCATCCGCAGCAAGAAGAGGAGGATTGGCATCGGATGTTAGCTCAGGCCTGATCTTCCTCACAAAAAAAAAAAAAAAAACTCCAGGGGGGCCCATGCTTTCGTGACTTTTATCTCCAGGTGCTCTACCAGGTTCTCACAGTGAATACTGGAGGAAAAGCCTCTCATGCTTCTGGCAGGGGGAGGGGGGAAAGTACTCATTTTGAAAAATGCCAGAGCATTCTGTTCTAAACTATTTTAGCAGAGACTAACCTGATGCTGTTTTATCAGAGCCTAACCTACCTGGAGGAAAGGAAATATTCATTTTCAGCTAGTTCTAGTGTTCCACGTAGGGGAAGGAAAACACCCAACTCCAGCCCCCTTTAGCTATCCTATCCTGCCTAACGAGGAGGAAAAAACCCTAAGGAGCACTGGTAAACTTCACAGTCCAAGGGCACAGGTGCTCCGAAGGACTGAGACCCTAGTCATACTGCTATAGAATACCTCCCCTCTCCCCAACACCTTACCACCACATTATTAAAGGCCTATTCACAGTAGTTTGTTTACCCAGTACATCATGTCCACCTTTCAACAAAAGATTACAAGGCATGCTAAAAGGCGAAAAACAGTTTGAACAGAATGAACAAGCATCAGAATCAGAGTCAGATACAGCAGGAATGTTGGAATTTTCAAACCTAAAAATGAAAAAAAAGACTATGATAAATATGCTAAGGGATTTAATGGAAAAAGTAGACAAGCTACAAGAACAGATGGATAATGTAAGCAGAAAGATGGAAATTCTAAAATAACCAACAAAAAAAAAGAAATGCTCGAGTTCAAAAACACTATAATAGAAATGAAGAATGGGCTCGTTAGTAAATTGGACAAAGCTGAGGAAAGATTCTCCGAGCTTGAGGACATAACAATAGAAACTTCTAAAACTGAAAATCAAAGAAAAAAAATAATGAAAAAAACAGAGCAGAATATCCAAGAACTGTGGGACAACAAAGCAGTAAGATACACATATGGGAATATCAGAAGGAGAAGAAAGAGAGAAAGAAACGGAAGCAATATCTGAAGCAATAATGACAATATTTGAAGCAATAATGACTGAGAATTTCCCCAAAATTAATGTAAGACACCAAAGCACAGATCCAGGAAGCTCAGGGAACACCATTTGGCAAAAGCTACACCGAGGCATATCATATTAAACTTCAGAAAATCAAAAATAAGAGAAAAAAATCTTGAAAGAAGCCAGAAGAAAGAAACATCTTACATCGTGAGGAGCAAAGATAAGAATTATATCTTGTTTCTCCTCAGAAATCATGCAAGCAAGAAGAGAGTGGAGTGAAATATTCAAAGTGTTTAAAGAGAAAACCCTACCAACCTAGAATTTTGTAATCTGTGAAATTATCCTTCAAAAGTGAAGGAAAAATAAAGGCTTTCTCAGACAAACAAACAGTGAGGGAATTTGTTACCAGTAGATCTGCCTTGTAAGAAATGTTAAAAGAAGTTCTTCAGCGAGAAGCAAAATGATATAGATCAGAAACTTGAATCTACATTAAAAAAAGGAAGAGCATCAGACAAGGAATTAAAGTAAAATAAAAACATTTATTTTTATTTTTCTTAATTTAACTAACAGAATTTTGTTCAAAGTAATAACAGCAACAATGCATTTGATGATGTATGCATAAACATTTATGTGTGCTTATGTACAAATGAAACGAATGACAACCATGATACAAAAGACAGGAGGAAGGAATTAGGAATATTTGTTGTTTAAGGTATTGGCAGTGTCTAGCATTATAGTGTTATTTGAACATGGACTTAGATTAGTTGTGAATGTATAAAGCAAACACTAGAGCACCACTAAAATGTTTAAAACAATAAATATAATTGATATGCTAAGAGAAAATGGAATCTCATAATAATGCTCAATTAAAACCACGCAAGTCAGAAAAAGTGTGAAATATGAAAATAGGAACAAAAAACAAGAGTAACAAATATGACAGGTATTAATCCAACTACATCAATAATCACTTTAAAAGTTAATGGCCGGGCGGGCCCCGTGGCTTAGCGGTTAAATGCGCGCGCTCCGCTGCTGGCGGCCCGGGTTCAGAACCCGGGCGCGCACCGACGCACCGCTTGTCCGGCCATGCTGAGGCCACGTCCCACATGCAGCAACTAGAAGGATGTGCAACTATGACGTACAACTATCTACTGGGGCTTTGGGGGAAAAAAATAAATAAATAAAATTATAAAAAAAAAAAAAAGTCAATGGCCGAGATACCCTAATTAAAAGACAGAGATTGTCAGAGCGGATCAGAAAACGAGACCCAATTATATGTTGTCTACAAGAAACCCACTTTAAATATAAAGACACATATAGATTAAAAGTAAAGGTATAGAGAAAGATATACCATGCTAACACTAATCAAAAGAAAGTAGGAGTAGCTACATTGATTTCAGACAGAGTAGACTTCAGAGCAAGGAAAGTTATCAGGGATAAAGAGGAGCATTACGTAATGATAAAGCGGTCCATACTCAAAGATGACGTGGATAACCTAAACGGGTACATGCCTAACAACAAAGTGAGGCAAAATCTGATAGAACTGCAAAGAGAAATAGATGAGTCCACTATCATAGTTGAAAACTTGAGCACACCTCTAACAGAAACGGACGGATCCAGCAGGCAGAAGGTAGTGAGGACATAGTTGGATCAACAGCAACATCAATCAACTGGATACAGCTGACATCTACAGACTACGTCCTCCAATAACAACAGATTACACATTCTTCTCAACTCACCTAGAACTCGCACCAGGATAGACACCATTAAACACACCTGAAGAAATTTAAAAGAATTGAAATCATACATATCTGCTCTCAGACTGCAATGGAATTAAACTAAAAATCAATAAAAGAAAGATAGCTAGAAAATCTCAAAATATTTGCAGATTAAACAACAGAGATCTTTTTTTTTCTCTCAAACTACATACAGCCCAGTGCCAGATCTGGCCCGCTGCCTGTTTTTGTATGGCCCCAAGCTAAGAACGGTTTTTACAGTTTTAAATAGTTGGGAAAAAAAACTAAAAGAGGAAGAATATTTCAGCATCCATAAATAAAGTTTTATAACAACACAGCTTTGCTCATTTATTTAAATATTCTCTATGGCTGCTTTGGGGCTACAGTGTCAGAGCTGAGTGGTAAATACAGAGACCATATCACTCTCAAACCTAAAATATTTACTCTTCAGCCCTTTCCAGAAAGTTTGCTTACCTCTGTGACAACCCCCACAACCCCCACCCGCGCCAAAGAAAAACCCCGACACATATAAATAACACATTATAAATAAGTCAAAGAAGAAATCTCAAGAAAAATTTTAAAATGTTTTGAATAAATAAAAATGGAAACAACTTATCAAAATTTGTGGGATGCAGCAAAACCTGGGCTAAGATGGACATTTGTAACATTGAATGCATGTATTAGACAAGAGGAAAGATCTAAAATCAATAATCTAAGCTTCCATTTTAGGAAACTAGAAAAACAATAGCAAATAAATGAATGACATGGCTGGGGCAGTCCTGCTAAGAGGCCTGACCAAGGTATGGGCCCTTCAGGCGGGCGGGATCCAAGAGGCGCTCTGCAGCGACCCTGACCACGGGGTCCAGAGGGAGGATCATGGCAGCCCAGAGGGATGGAGGGGATGGCGGGACAGGTGGCTTTGAGAAGGAGAGTTCCAGGTTCCCAGGCACCCAGTATTTCCATTTTAGGTAGTGAATGTACCTTTCACATACCAGGCAGGGAGATTCTACGTGGGCTTTCACCAGGCTGGTTAGCCCCACCCCTGCCTGGGCGCCAGCCTCAACATGCGCATCCCGGCCGGGGGGCGGGGCAGGGGTGGAGAGTGGGCGTGGTGGAGAGAAGGGGCGGCGGGGCGGGGCAGGAGGCGGGGCCCCTCGCTGCGCATGCTGGGACCGGAACTGTTGTTTCTTAAACGCTCCCAGCAGGCAGCCTGCAGGGCTGCAGGACTACAACTCCCAGGATGCTCTGGGCATGGGGCGGTGCCTAGCCCTGGGGGGAGGAGCATGGCGGTGTGTGCTTGGCCACAGGCCAAACCGCTGTTGGCTGCAGACTCTTGTTCTGCACCCGCTCCGCGTGGACTGAGTCTCGGAGGGATGTGAGGGGATGAGAGGGACCAGGGAGTTAGGAGGATGTGGTGGCTGCATGGGCAGCCCCAGGCCTGCAGCGTGCAACTGCTTTTGTCCAAAATTGAAGCCGGACTCCCGCCTCTTCCCCACCGCCTCCCTCCGTTGCTTGATTCCTCCTCCCACCTGTGTGCCTGTGAGTCTTTCCACAGCCTCCTACCTAGTCCAGGGACAGGTGCTTCTCTAAAGTGCTTATGGGGACTGGTTTGACATCCCAGAAACTTTCCTCTTTGCCTGCTGCCCTCTGCCTTCTCCAGCCAAACTGCCATCATTTCATCAGTTTTTGGGAGAAATTCACCCTTGTGGACCTCTTGCAGGCACAACTTAAGAGCTTTGCAGGATGGTAACATTGGCTGTTGCTTGCCTTTTTCACAGATGTGGAAGTTGAGGCATCCATGAGGTTAATCATTGGTTTCCCCAGGATTTGCCAAGAGCAGAGGAGAACAACCCAATTCCCAGGCAAGTATCTAGTAGGCCGTTTTCACTGACCCATTCCAGTGCAGAGGCCTCTGAAACAGCATCCTTAAGATGAGAATAGCTTAAGCATTTTGCCCTTTAGATTGATCGCCTAATCTCAGCTCAGGCCTGAGTGGCCAGTCTCTCAGGGACACTGGTGGTGACTGATCCCTCAGGAAGAGACCAGTGGTCCAGCTTTGGGAGAGGGACATTCAAGGTAGACAGCACTTGGGCAGCATTTGAAACCTGTCAGCTTTAACATCTCTGCTTTGGATTCTGGCAAGGTTCCAGGATAAACACGCCTAGGGATAGTCAAATGTACTGTATTCTTTAAAAAGTGATTAGAGTAGTGAAAGGAACAGAGCATAAAATATCCTGATTATTTGCAAAAGATAAAATGCAAGCAAGACCTTCCTGTTAATTTTTTTCTGCTCATTCTCTTGGCTGTACTGTACGCTTGAATGCAGAAACAAAAAACTTGAATTGCCAAATTCTCTTTTCCTGAGATTGGTAAATTAACTTAAAAGTTTTATTGAAACCTGTGGAGGAAGGGTTAGCAACTTTCATGTCTTATGTCCTCCCTAAAAATCTGAGCATTGATCTACATGAAAAAAAGTCCTTGTTTACATTACACATTCCAATAAGTTTCATTTCTGATTCCTGAATGTGGGATATTATCAAAACAACTGACAAACCTGGTCATGGAAACTGGACCCTGTCACTTTGTCAAGAATTTACCTCTTTATGCATTAATGACACATAAATACTTTATAACATTTTTGTAAAGAAAGGACGAGAAACTCGGTAGTGTCTCTGAATGTGGCAAGACAGGGAATTCTCGTTAGATCACATCCTCAGGTTCTTCTCTTGTGTTCAATAGGCCCGGGTGATAGTCCATGTAGTCAGGTGCAGCACCGCTCCCCTAGCCCCCAGTGTTCCATCCTACTCTGCCCTGTGACCTCGTCAGGGGGTTCTGATGACACTCGTCACAAGGGTTGGAAGGAGACATTGTAACATGAGGATATTCATCATCTTAAAACAAGGATTAACGGAGAGGAAAGTCTCGGAGTCTGTGTGCTCTGATGCACTGCTGTTGTGGTGTGGCCGCAGTGACCACTGTGCTCCCAGCAGTCTCCACAATGTTTTTCTCAGACATTTGATCTCCTGGCGCAACCACAGCAGCTGTCGACAGAGCTGGCCTCTCGTCATGGTTCAATGTCTTCCATCAGACTTTGTGGCTCTGACCCTCCTCTGCTCGCCCCTTTCCTATTCCTATCTGCTGTGTTGATTGCTTTATAGTTGTTTCCTGGGAGCCACTGTGTGTAACTGTATTTGACAGTGTCTGTAGAGACCCACCCTCACTACACAAGTCACTGTACAACAGCCACTTATCCTGGGGTATCCCGTGTTCGTCCTCTCCAGTGGAGCTGTGAAGAACCCTGATAGTCGGAACTCCTCTCATTCTCATGCTGATGGGGCTGCTTACGAAGTTTGGCATCCTGTCTTTGGTCTCATTAACATTATTCTTTTCATCGATTATTCTGAAGTCGGATATGACTTTGTTAATAATGTGACACTGACTGTCACAGGCACTTTTTTTTTTAAAGATTTTATTTATTTATTTTTTCTCCCCAAAGCCCCAGTAGATAGTTGTATGTCATAGCTGCACATCCTTCTAGTTGCTGTGTGTGGGACACGGCCTCAGCATGGCCGGAGAAGCGGTGCATCGGTGCGCGCCCGGGATCCGAACCCAGGCCGCCAGCAGCGGAGCGCGCGCACTTAACCGCTAAACCACGGGGCCGGCCCAACACAGGCACTTTTATGTATCTTCCCCAACAGCTCTGTGAAGTAGGCCTGTGATCCCCATTTTACAGGGGGGGACACTGAGGCTCAGAGTGATCGAGTAGCTTCCTTCACTTCACACAGTTTCTTGGGACATTTTGAGTCTCCACCTGGAACTCCGCCTCTCAGGTGTGTGCACTTAGCTGGTGTTCCATTTTGTGCCTCTCTGCCAGCCTCTCCAAAGGCACACGCCCCATCCTGAGTCCATTGTCTGCTTGATGGGAGTCACCCTGCACAAACAGGTCCTGGGCGGGGAGTGGACTAGTCGGGCGTGGTCCTCCGGCTTACCCTGGGCAGGTTCTAGGTTTATTGCGAGAGCTGGAGCAGTGGATACTGACCGTCACTCACCTGGAAGGCTTGTTATGTAGAAATACTCCACTGACTTTTTGCAGGTGTCATGTCTTCTTTATCTTCATTGCTGCTCTGGGCTTTCTCCTACAGTCTGTGCTGTGCAGTAACATACAGTACAGAGACTGGTGAACATAATACTGTTGCCCTGCACCAAATGGTGAGGTCACTCATTTTTCTAATGATGAAAGAAATACATACTGTAAAACAAAGTCAAATTACACAGATCTATATAGAGTAAAATGAAACCTCCCCCTTCCATCCCCTTCCCTGCAAACTCACTCCCCTACTCAGAAGGAACTATTGTTAACCGGTTGCAGCTTATTCTTCTGGACATTTCCTATGACTTTATAAATACACAAAGTTTTTTTTTTTTAACATAAGTTACATAACTACATCGTTTTGCAATTTGCTGTTTCCCAAACCGTATATCATAGATATCTCTCCTTATCAGTACACGTCACTCTAACTTACCTTTTTAGAAGTTTTAGAGGTACTCCAAAGAACAGGAATACCATGATCTGTTTGCTTCTTCTTTCATAGAGATGGGATTATATCCAGTTTCACTATTGTACATAATGCTGCCTAAAGGTCCTTCTATGGAATTTATTACACTGCTATTCAACTGCTCAATTTGCTTTGTTTCCTTTTAGTGAGAGACTATGATATATTTTTAACATTTTTATGGGAATTATTTTACAGGGAAATGAATTTTATCACTGAATAAAGACATTTATGAGGAAACTGGGCTTCAAGATCATCCATCTCTATTCTGGAGAAAAATCATAAAACTTAGAAGGTATTATGCTTGCTCCATCACATTCTAACAAGTCATATTAACAATTTAAAGTTGAATGTTTGAATAGCCTCTACTCTCTCTGTTCAGAAGAATGATGACTTTTTCTTGTCTTGAAAACTTCTGACTCCAGGGGCTTCGGAGAAGATACGATATTGGTGTTGTATCTGTTTCTCTCCAGCTGTAGGCTGCATCTTCTAAAGATCATAGAATTGAACATGGTCCAATAGATATATATGATTTGGTTCAAAAATTCAAAGTAATGAACCCAAGATAGGAATCTATAACTTTGGTTCTTAATAAAGAATTTCCTTTGATATCCTCAAGTCTCTGTGATTACTAGTAAAAACTGACCCATGGGTGAAGAGATGTGGTTCTGCTGGCAATGTCTGGCTTGAACATCCATGGTTAAGGCTATCACATACGTAGGTAGATTAGACTTGACTTCTCGATGACCTCTGTCCTTGGTCTTTGACCTAGGAAAAATAAGAATTTTAAAAAGCTGTTGTTATTAGCGCTCAATGCTAGAAATGCCCATTTAAGAGCAAGTTTGGTTTGGTAAATCAAAGGGAGTGTAAGCAGAACAAAGTCTTTACTATCTATACAATTTCAAAAAATTCTAATTTTTTAAAATATCACTCTATTTTTGCCACAGTGCAAACTGTGTATATATGAATGAAATATTTCTCTCTCTTTCCATTTCTTAAGTTGTTTCCATTGATTTGAGGATTTATCCTTTAATCCGATTCTAACAAGTGTGAAAGAACATCTTGGTCCTTCAAAGAAAAGAAGCCATTGAAATTTGATTTTCTTTTAGCTCAGCATCCTACAGGTTTGAGGAATAAATTATCATGTAACAATACAATGCTTTTGAAATCTAATTGTTAATTAGAGGGGTATAAGGGATGATTGAATGGTGGTTCATCCCCACGGTCAGGGGTATTGTACACATGGATGTGTAAACACGACTCAGGAAGCTGCTTCGGCCCTGTGACATCCCTGAGAACCACAGTGCAGGAGGATCTAGGCACACAGCCATCTGCCTCAATCTCCTGGGTTACATGTAGATCCAGGAGTCTTGAGAGTGGCTTCAGAGCAACTAACTTTTATGTATTTCTCCCCTTCCTTCTCTCCAGCTTATCTCAAACAGTCCTAACTATCATATTTTAAAGACCAATTATAGTCATTTATATGAGCTTCTTGTTCATTATTGCAGAGTAATAATCAGGCATACCATTAAATATCATTTAATCTACTTAATTAAATTTGTTGTACCTTTTGATTGATTAGAACACAAAAGTTAGTTCAGAATTTGATATTCACTAAATGTGTTCATCTGCTTACAACTGCCATGTGCCTCACTCCTCTTAGAAGTGTATCTTTGGCCCATCACAAGCTTTTAATGAATCAAATCACCATAAATTAAGATAATGTACTGTCTTTTGGATGATCGAGAGGCACATGGGTCCATTTTGGAAATATGCCCATCTGTCTTTGCTCCCCATGGGAAGTTTCTGGTCACTAGGTCTCCAGGTGGCTTGCACAAGCCGTAGGTCTGTAGTAGCTTGGTGCCTCTCCTTCTACTTGGGGTAGAAATAAAAGAGGTCAGAGAGACTTATTAAAGTTTTGGTTGCATGAAGTCTTCTATGAAGACCATCCATGCATATTGTTCTGGATAGCTCTCTGTTCCTAAGACTACTAGTTACTTTAAGGGCTTGTCAGGAACTGTAAAAGGTCTGATATTTTACCTTACCTGCAAACCAATAAGTTAGCCTACCATGGTCTTACAGATGCTGGCAAAAGACATAAGACCCATGGGTCAGAGACACAGGACTTAATGACACAGCAATAGCAGTGGCCAGAGTATCACCATTTGCACCAGTTCACTAAATCCCACTTCCTACAGGGTGATACACAGTGGGCCAGGTGACACACAAAGGGTTGCAAGAACTCAGAGCTTAAGGAACTCAAATCTTTGATAATGGGCAGGAAGTCTGTTGACCTTTGCCCTGGAGAGGAGTGTTATTTCTATCATACAGGGCAGTAAGCAAGCCTGCCCTTTGCTCCAGAGGAGGCCACTATTTCTATCTTCCAAGGCTGACAGCTCTACACACATCCTTGCACTGAATCTATAGATCAAGTTGGGAAGAACTGGCATCTTGATGATATTGAGTCTTCGCATTCATGAACACAGAATACCTCTCCATTTATTTAGTTCATTGAGTTCATTGATCAGAGTTTCGTATGTACATAAGCTTGTACATATTTTGTTAGATTTATAACTAAGTATTTCATTTTGGGGGATTAATGTAAATTGTATCATGTTTTCAATTTCAAATTCCACTTGTTCATTGCTGGTATATAGGAAAGTGATTGACTTTTGTATATTAACTTTGTATCCTGCAACCTTGCTATAATCACTTATTAGTTCCAGGAGTTTTTGTTAGATTCTTTTGGATTTTCTACGTAGACAATCATTGATTACATTATCTGTGAACAAAAACAGTTATATTTCTTTCTTCCCAATGTATATACCTTTTCTTTTATTTTCTTGTCGTATTGCATTAGCTAGGACTCGTTGAATTTTAACGAGAGATTTACTTCATGTCTACTTTGTCTATAGGCCCATAGGATAATTCATGTTTTAGATCTAATGTGTTAGTAAACTCTTGTTAAAATATTTTCAGTGCAGAGGTACAAAAATTATATATCTAACTCTAAAACTGGAATTGAAAACAGATGGAGCAATACAGATCTGATTAGTATATGGCACTCCTTCCTACTGTAGTTTTCTTTAAAATTTTTGGTCAGGAATGTACATGAAAAGAAAAGGAGTAAGAAACACATATTTAACAATTTCTTCTGTAGAGAAATAACCACTGTGGTGAAAATGCCAAGTTTTCAAGTGACATTAAGTGATGTCCCTGGGGACTTTGAACACAGAGTTTAAGGGAAGAGCAGACATGATTTCGGCACAGTGTTATTTTCTTATCCTCAATAGTATTGCAATTTAATGTCAGTTAAAATGATTGGTATAAATTTACTATCCATTTATTTCAAATTGTCTAGTATCAAAGTATTAAGGGGTTTGGGTGCATTTTTAATGTAATATATTTTAGAAATTGAGATTAGGTACAACAGCAAGATGTGCCAAGATGGCAGAAAGCATGGCTGAAAGAGCACCAGGGTACACAGTGTCAGGTTCAGAGGTATTTTTTTTTAACCTTAGAATACATTATCAAAGATACAGAATACAACATCAATGTGTAGTACCTGAAATTCTACACGCACACACACAAACACACACACATACACATATTTTGGAAGAATTTTTCCTAAGACATCAGAGCTAAAACAATTGCTTACTTCTCTCCAGCAAAGTAGCTTAATATTTTCTTACCAGAGCTAACTTGACTTTTACAAAAGTAAATTCTTACTGGTTGATAATTACTAGTGTTACACTTAGAGTAGTAACATCAAAGATCACTGATAGCAGATCACCATAACAAATATGATAATAATGAAAAAGTTGGAAATATTGTGAGAATCACCAAAATGTGACACCAGAGACACGAGGTGAGAAAATGCTATTGGAAAAATGGCGCTGATAGACTTGCTCAACGCAGGGTTGCCACAGATCTTCAATTGTAAAAAACACAATATCTGCAAAGTGCAATACAATGAGATATGCCTGTACTTTATTTTTTAAGATTGTGTTTATTTTGACAGCTTACTATCACTGTCACACATTGCCATGGCTATTTTTTTATTGAGATATCATTAACACATAACATTGTGTAAGTTTACAATATACTATGTGTTGATTTGATCCATTTCTATGTTGCACTATAATTACCACTGTAGTGTCAGGTAACATCTCTATCACATCACATAATTATCATTTCTTTTCTGTTGTGGGAACAATGAAAATCTAGTCTCTTAGCAATTTTGAAGTTTATAGTAGAGTCTTGTTGTCCCTCCTTTAGAAAAGTACCATGGCTACTTTTAACAAATTAAATATACTATCAGTGCTTCTGCTGCTACTCCAAGTCTTCATTTTCAGATAAAAATATATGTGGTAAACTTGAATTAACTTAAATATTTCTTTTCATTATGTAAACACTCTTGATTAATAAACATATATGCTTTCTATAAAGTTTATCATCGTGATTTTTATTACGATTATCTCTATTTTTGTTTCTTGAATCGAGTATCCCTTCTTATCAAACAGACATTTCTAGCTGACTCTGAGACTCCGTGCATAAATGTCTTGTGTGGTCAAGGGGTTTGGCAGTTTTGCTTTGAGTTGACATCACAGCTTTCATTACAATGACAGGAGTTCGTCCTAGCTCCTCTCCCATAGAGCAAATTTAAACATGATCATTTCACTTGTTTCTAGTCTCATTGCCTTAACTACTTTCCCTTAGGAGAACAGATTGTGTATTCTCTCTCTACTGAAGGCCTAGTTCTCTTACTTTAAAAAACAGCACCAACTAAAATTCATTCTTTATTCTTATGTGTTTACTCAGTCTTTCTCCCACTCTACTTTGTAAATCACTTTTATAGTGCTTTAAGTGTTGCTATCTAAAATCCATGGTAATCATATTTACTACTAGTACCACTCAATTAATGCCAATTATCCAAATTAATTATTTACTTTTTTTTTTTTTTTTTTGTGAGGAGGACTAGCCCTGAGCTAACATCTGATGCCAATCCTCCCCTTTTTTCTTGAGGAAGATAGGCCCTGAGCTAACAACCGTGGCCATCTTCCTCTGCTTTATATGGGACGCCGCCACAGCATGGCTTAACAAGCGATGCGTCGGTGCACGCCCGGGATCCGAACCTGCGAACCCCGGGCCGCCGCAGCGGAGCACGCGCACCCAACCGCTTGCGCCACCAGGCCGGCCCCTAATTATTTACTTTTAAATCCACATTTTTTGGTTACATACTTGTGTTGATATTTATTTTTAATGAGTGACTGTGTCAAAGGCTGCATTTGCTTTTTTGGGGAAAAACAAAAGTTAGAAGCAAATGTTATATAAAATTTGTTCAAGAAGAGGGCAGTTTTACTTAAATGATAGAATAATGCTGGCTTTCTGAATATAAGAAAAGGAATTACAATTATATATTATATTTCAGGCAAGAAAATTATTTCATGGGACAGAAATCTTATTTAATACACATATCAATTATTCTTAATGGAAACCCAGTTGGAAAAGATACTATTGTTCAAAGTCAAAAGAATGGGGCCAATTAATGACAATATTATAAGAGTTTTGAGCAACAATGATGTTTCTACGAGTAGCTCACTAAAACTCCCTGATGTATTCAGCCCTGATGCTGGGTGAGGAGTTGGAGGGGTTTGCCGTGTGGACCAGTGGCATGAGTAACATGCTCAGGGCCCTGGTGCTGATGCAATGACATTCTGTTGACCAGGGAAGTCAGTACTGAAAATACTGATTGTGGCTGTTCAGAGACTGACAAATAATCTTTTCTGATGTCTGTTTTCTACTTGTTTTGTTAAGCAGTAAGAATCAACAATTTATAAGAAACTGTTACGATTCTGAATTACTGTGACATTTCCTTGAGGCTGCCCCAGTAGAATCTAAACTGTAACTCAAACTGTCCCCTGCCATCCCACTAAAAAGGAAGCACCCAGCAGGACTCGGGCTTCTGCTCCAGAGGCCTCTGCGCCAGGCTGGGAGAGTGGCTGTTCCAGCTCAGTCCCAGGAGTCTGTGAGAAATAAGCTGGTAGGCAAGCTGCAGCAGTCGTGTGGTGGTGTGTGCAGAAACTGGGCCTGGGTCTTGATGTTTTAGAGTGAGCAGTTTGTGTAATGCCCCTCCACATCCTGCTCAGCACCTTTTTCTGAGAATGCTCTAGAGCTAGCCTGGTGCTCACTGTGGGTGCCCTAATTAGCCTTCTCAGATTGCCCACCCTCCTCTGAATGGGTTTCTTGTTGCCCCGCAAATCATAGTTAGGATTAGCAGTTTGACACCAAGAGAACAGGGCTCTGATGCCAGCTAATGACAGGAGGCTCCACTCTCAATGCCCCTCTGGCCAGGGGCACTTGAGAACCCTTAGGAAAACATGGCAAGAGCGGCTGGGGAAATGTAGTCACCAAAGGCCTGCTTTGGAGCATGTAGCGAGGCGGAAGAGCAGCTTTTCTCAGCACAAAACTCACGGGAATCACCTGAACTTTATAGCTCACAACTTCTATTACCAAAAGCCTCCTTTATTTTCCTTTTCTAGTGAAAAAAATCTGACTTGCCTAGCTCGGGTCAACGCCACCCTCAGGACCCATTGGCTGTGCATGAAGGGTGGGAGAGAGGGAGGACAGGAGATATGATGGGCTCAGTTCAGGACGGATGCCCTTGACCAAGCAACTGTGGCTAGTGCATGGAGTCAGGTGAAGCCAAGGTGCTTCCCACTGCAGTCACAAGCACGGGAGGCAAGGGGCGATCGGAGAAGAAGAAGAGGGCTGTGCGGACTCTGCCTCCACAGCTGCTGTTCCCTCTCCCACCCCTTGTAACAGACTCTTTGGTCTCTCCACCTCCCTCTCCTCCACCGTCGTCTGCTCTTAGGGCTTCTCTTTCTCTATTTCTGGTACTGCCCCTACAGAAGGAAGGCAGAAGATTGCAATTCCTTGTACCTTTAGGTACTTGGAGCAGAATGAAATAGATTTAGTGAGTCGTTTGCAGCTTTGTACTTCTTGAGTGCCCTTTTAATAGCAACAAGAAAATCTCTTCTGTGGGGATTGTAGTCTTGACCTTTTAATTCTTTTCAGGTTCCTGAAGTTATGCAGAATTTTTCAACCTGCTTTAGGAAGTGTTTCACTTATGTCCATGTGTTGTCCTGAGCCACTGCCTCTCCCTGCAATTGGATGGGCCTTAAGAACCCACCCTAGACAGCTGCACCCTAATGTCTGTGCAGCTGAGAGAAGCTCCTTCTCCGGCAGCCTGGTAGAAAAAAGCACTAAGCTTTTTATACAATTAATTTTATTAATAAATAATTTCCAGGCACTTAAGAGTTTAGATTTAGCCATGTCTTTGAGGACCATACTTTTTCCCAAATCTTGGCTTTCTGTAACAATAATTAGGGATTTACTGCTGACATAAAAACTGATCAGAACTCTAATTTAAAAGGTTAACTACCCCTCATGGGATCAAGTTGGACGTTGCTATTCAAAATTCACTGACAACTTAAAATTTAAAATAAATTTCTTCTTTACTGTACAGGTTCTTCATGTGATAAGAATTTTTATTTTTGCCAAAACAGAAGCTCCTAGAACATTCTGGGAATATGTTTATTTGAGAAGAAAAATAATAAAAATTTATTTAAAGTAAATTTAACATTTAGAATAAGACAGTGTTTCGTTGCATTGACACATATTTTGTTGTTACCTTGAAGACAGTACCATAAAACAGGGGACACAGCAATGAGATAGAACTTCACTTAATCTATCAAATTGGAACTGTCCAGATATTTGAAAATATTCTGTTGTTTAAGATAGTACTTTTCAAACTATTTTTTAAAATTTTTATAGTTATGTGTCTTACAGTAACGTATAAATTACATACCAGCAATTTAAAAGCATAACTACTACTGTTTAGTACAAGACAAATATAAAAACATGTATATCAATTTAAGTTAAAGTACTAAATAAACCAAGTAAAGCTAGCATTTGTTGAGCGCTTAGTGTGTGGCACATAAACTTTCAATTAAGTCAGTTGTGAAGGTAGAATTCCAATGATTCCAAATTAGGAATCACTGCCTTAGGGTCTGGGAAAGCAGTTACACTGCTGGTCGAAGTAAAAAAAAAAAAAGACATGCGAGGGAAAATTGGCAATAGCCATACAAATAAATTCAATAATTTGAAAAGTCCCTTGACTTTTCGGAAGGGAAGAAGGCAATCCCCAAGGAAGCTGGAAGGGTGTTCTAAGTCCACTGGCATGTTTACTCTTTTCTAAGTGGCAATTCCTGTGAGTAGACCCGATCATATCCACCACCAAATGAGGATATTAATTATATAAATATTTACGACAGTAAAAATAGGTAACATTATATGATATTTATAACCTTGTAACATTTATTAAAGGTATCAAGGAAAGAAATTTTTACATATTTATTTTCCTAGTAGCTGCCATATAAGCCACGGCTGTTTGTGTATTTAGTGGTTGCACAGTGTTTGTGCAGCCGCATTCCCCAGGCTGTGACTCTGTGGATGGAGCGGAGGGCCCAGAGCCGGAGACAGGCTCTGCTTCCACACCAGCCCCAACAAGAAGGGCCCCATGAGGTAGTCGCGCAACATGCGTGAGCTCCTTTTTCTTTGGTTAAAAAATGAGAGTTGGGCTAGAATCCAGAGTCAAGTCTCAGTGATCTCTCATTCTCTTCTAGTTTCTGAATTGCAGGTTTCCACTATGATCTCATATAGAAGGGAGAATAATTTCACTTTGTCACTGAGGAAACTTTACTTCAGGTCTTAAATCCTCACCTAAATTCACGATAACTGGCACATTTTAAAAAATTGCATATATGTATTAGATTTTTTATCCTAGGCGACTATTCATAAATGTACAAGGTTGGCAAAGGACAATGCTTCAATGTACTAAAAAGGAAAATCTATTACAGTTTGAACTAATAGGTAAAAGACACCATGATACGTGAATGAGCCCAATGATGTTCTCCTTGGCTGTGTTGGAGAACTTATTATTCAAAAAAGTATGTGCTGAGGTCCAAACCTCATATTTGTGGCTGAGTTAGCTTTGCCCTGGGTTCCAATGCCCCATAGAGCTCTCTAGAGGTGAGCCCCAACATCTCAAGTGAGGCCCAGGGGAAAGGATATGTTGTATCAGAGTGGACACACATGTACTGTTATTGCTGGGTGAGGCTCGGGCACCAGCCTGCATGCGCCACACATGACTGTGTGCGGTTGAGAGGCTCAGCTCTGCCGCCAGGGGTGAGAGCTCTGTCCACCGCTCTGGTGCTGTGTTTTTCTGGGGTGGCCTCCTTTCATTCTACACTTCCTGACTTGGTTTCTGAATCTCGGCTGTAGGACAGTCACCACAGTTTTCCCTTGCCCCACATTCCCAGAATCCTAGCTCTCCCAGGTCATGCTCTTCGCATGTCTTGAGCACACCCGCAGAACAAGCTCCATCTCAGCATTTCCAGCCCACACCCTTCTGCTGGTCCTCAGACCACCCACTGGACAAGTGCTTCTTCCTCCCCAATATTTATGTAACCATCTCTTACTTCTCATTAAAATGCCTTCTGAAATGGGTGACTATAAACTACAAGTGGCTTTCGGAGCTTCTCCTGGCCTGTGCTTAGAACTCAGCTACTTTCCATTCTATTTACTCTAGTTATAAACTCCCCTTTCTCCTGAAATTTTACTCTTGACATAAATTAATGTCAGATCTAATATCTGTATGATGATGATTAAAAGATGTACTGTGTAGATTGTCTTTACTAAAAGTCAGTTCATTTCTTATTTTAAATTGATAGCTCCTGGGAGTCAGGGAATTGTCTAGAGTATGCTGAATGGCATCTAAGTTATCTTCATTAGGAGTGTTTTCCTAATACGTGCTTTTTGGGGGCATGGATGTGAAAAAGCACTAATAATTATATTACAATTCAAGGGAAACATTCCTTAATGACTTTCTTCTTGGCCAAAGAAGACAGTCAAGTCACGAGTCTGCTGGACTACATTACCAAGGTTTCATGAGCACAGAGCTGGGTGCAAGCCCTGAGCAGACTGTAAAAATACAGGGAAAGCTCTTCTTCATATGTGCTGGGACAAAACCCACATAGTCTGTCCTTCACACTTATCCCAGGTTATTCCTGTCTCCCACCTTTAAGTATGGTTTTCCCCATACTCTCCCTTTATCATATTATTGGTATATTACTTTTTCATTAATGTCCTTGTGGAGTAATCTTTGGGTGTTATGCATGACCCAGAAGTGGCTGTGAGCATGAGAAGAGAACAGTGAAAGTACTAGGACATAGCCTTCAGAGTTGAATCTAGGCAACGTAGATGGAACTGAAAAAACGAACTGCAAATAGAAGTTTAATTTTGATTTGAACTCCTCAGGCAGAAACACTGAGAAAGCTGGTGAGAGAGTCAGGGAAAGAATGAATCACAGAGTTGGGCTGGGAGGGTGGGCACTGAGGTCAAGAGGGGCTGATAGGGGCATCAGAAGGAATCAGAAGTTGGGGGGCTCCCGAGGATCCAAGCAGGTACAGAGGTGGGAGTGAGAGTGCTGGAAGGATCTAGAAGTGAGCTGTCAACAAGTAGTTTATAAGCGTTTAGGATTCTTCCAGATGGCAATTCCAAGAAGATCCATGGGAATGGGTCCTGAAGTAGAGCAGCATGAAAGTCATTCCATGAAGGAATGGCAAATTCTTTGGGCTTAGGTGTCATCCACAAGGATATTGAAGGTTGAAGAATGGAAAAGATGGTGGTGAATATAAGAAAATGACCAACAGTTTGGGAGATGACACTGGGCAGGAAGGGTAGAATTTGCTACAAGCAGCTGTTGTTTGTCTAAAAGGAAAAGTGGTATTGTCCTTTTATTTTCTTGCTTCTTTTTATGAAGACCAATGATCAGGAATCAATGGAAAGTTACTAAACATATTTCCTAATGCTACGGTAAATAGAATCTGGGGAAAATGAGCAAATCGCATTTCAGAGTCTTACAAGGGCACTGCTGTCCAGCAGTGATGGTCTAGATTCCAGTGGAGGGGAGGATACAGAGCTAACATTGTTTTTTAGTGGTAGTTGTGTGCCAGGCACCAGGTGGTGTGTTTGTGTGCATAGCCTTATTTAGTCTTCACAATGAGTACCTTCATTTTACAGTGGAAGAAACTGAAGCTCAGAGAGGTTAAGTGACTTGTTAAAGGTAACGACTAGTAAATGGTGGAGTCTAGATTAGAAGTTCAGGCTGTTGACTCCAAGTCCACTCTCACATGCTATGCTCTACTGGGGCATTCTTTGATGAGGGTGCAGTAGTCCTATTTGAAAATGTAACTGATTCCCAGAGGGCACAGAAGAAAAGAGCTGGAAGCAAGGCAGGACAGCAGTGGGAGGATGAGATAGGAGGAGAGAATTGCCTCCAGTAGAGGAAAAGACAGATTTGCCTGAGGGGCTTGTGGTTTGAGACTTGAGTGAATGCCCGAGGATGACAGAAGTGAACAGTGTGGGGGAGAATTATGGGCCCTGAGGTCTGAGTGGACCTCTGCAGTAGGTGTTGCAACCTCTGCCCCTGGCTGTGCCCTTGTTTCCCAGATGCCTATTACAAGCTTTGCTCAGGTTACCCCACTGGACATGGATTCCAAAAGGTTTGTGCTTCTTGAAGTTTGTCTTCTGAATGGGAGTGAGAATGTAGACGTGGCACAGCTGTTCTCAGCCATGTTTGGAAGCCAGAAGGTGAGAAGTTTAGTCTTTCTGCAAAGTTAGTGCCCCTGATTCATGAAGGGGTGTTGACAGCTCTCAAACTGAGGAAGCTGAGGCATTTTTTAGTAGTGAAAGGACATCACATGGAGAAAACTTGGGGTTTTGCTTCTACTACTAATTTGCTGGGAGACCTGTGGCAGGTCATGGCTTCTCTGAGCATCAGGTTTCCCTGTAAACTGGGAAGTGCGCCGTATGACTGTTAAGGTTTCTTCTACTCTACAGTTCTGCAGTTATAGGATGTGTTCCTCCACAACCCATTCCCCGAGCTGTAGGTTTTGTTTTTTCAGTGATTTATTGCTGCATGTAACAGACCATCTCATAATTTAGAGGATGACTATCCTGCACGAATCTGATGTCTCATGATTCTCAGTGGGAGTGGAGGGACTGATAGCTCCACTGAATAGTTCTCAGCTGCAGGCCCTCAGATGGCAGTGGAGACTGGAGTGATCAGAAAGCGTCTGCACTCTTCTGTGTGGCACTTATAGTGGGGTGGATGGAACAGCTGCTCTTGTAGCTCTCGCTCCACACAGCCTGGCCATGTGACTAGCTTCGGATTCCTCCCAGCGGGGCAGTCTCAGTCTAGTCAGACATTTTGTGTGGAGCCTGGCCTCCTCTGGAGTCCCCTGCATTTCAGGAGACCCAGGCAAAAGCTGAAGGCTCCTTAGGACCTAGTCTTTGAAGTCAGGAAGTTTCGCCACCATGTTCTGCAGGCAGATCCAGATTCATGGGGGTGGAGGAATAGATGCCACCTCTCAGTGGAGGAATGAAAAAGAAGAAAGCAGTTTACCATTCAGAAATAGATTGAAATTAGCATGAATACTTTGTCTTCATTTCATCCCATGTCTGGAGGTGAAATTACTTAACTATATTAATTTTCTTTCTGGTCATAATTTGCTGAACCAATGAATTTTTTTTTCACTTATTTTCTCATTTAACCTTGCTTCAGGATTTGAACTTATTTTGTTTTGTTTTCCACTTTTTCATATCTTGATTTTAGCCATATTTAATCCAAAGTATAATTTTCTGTCAATTTTTACTTTTGTTTTATTATCAACACTTTTCTTTGCTTCTTCTTTGTGTATTAAAGACAAATTTCCAACCCTCACCCTACGGATGTCTAATTAGAAGCTCGCGGCTACTTTGGCTACAACTACCAATTTATTCTGTCTTCTCTGTGGAGCCAGTGGCCAGCTAGTCCAAAAGACAGTCTCCTAAGAAATTTTCTATCTTCACTGGGAAGAAGTTTAACAAGACTGGCAGGTCTGTACAGGTTAATATAACCACCGAAAGGTGCAACGAGGGTGTGAGGACAATTGTCTTTTTCTTTTCTCTCAAGAGAAACATTGATGTGTGATTTTCTAGCTTCCTATTCTCCACTTGGGTTAATGATATGAATAAGAGTTCTGCTGACTTAAGTGCAGTTAAAGGAGAGAGATTGGTAAACTCTAGATAATAATGAGCATTTTGAGGATCTCACTGTGTGGAGCTGATGATGAATGAACTTGTCTGGCTAGTATGCACTCAAACATCTAGCAAAAGGAGCTAGAATTACAAAATCCATGGTAAATGTTTCCAGTTGAGCTGGATGACTAGTTGGTTTTTCACCACTTGCTATGAAGATGGAGTATCGAGTGGGGACAGACAGCAGATACCCATGTGTATCCAGAAGATCTACTCCTCCTGCTGTGATGGCTAAGAAACTCTCAGGGCTTTTCATGTTTCAAAATGTGTCTGAGCCTTAGTGGAAGTTGTGGTGGCAGAATCCTGAATATGGCTCTCCCAGGGCATCTCCCATCCCCTGGTGCACAAACCCTGCCTACTCCCTGGAACTGTGAATATAATGCGCTCACTTCCGTAATTAGGTTATGTTAAGGTACAGTTGTCCTTAAGATATGGATATTATCTGCGTGGGCCTGCCCTAATCTGACCTTTAGGGAAGTAAAAGAGATTAGAAGCAATCGATTTACAGCATGAGGGAGGTTCTCCGATACTGAGGTAGAGGGGGCCATGTAGTGAAGACCTGAGATTAATCTCTAGAAGCTGAGAGGGGTCCCCTGCTGTGGCTAGAAAGACAATGATGACCTCGTTCATACAGTCACAAGGAAATGAATTCTTCCAATAACCAGAGGGAGCTTGGGAGTGGATCTTTCCCTAGTTGAGCCTCCAGGTGAGAACACAGCCAGACACCATCTTGATTTCAGCCTTATGAGTCCCTGAGCAGAGGACTCGTGACCTATGGATCAGGAGACACATAAGGTAATAAATTTGTGCTGTTTTAAGCCAGTAAATCTGTGGTAATGTGGAGCAATAGAAAACTAATACAGCAACTACCACATTTATAAAGATAGATCTTGCAATTTAAATTTTCATAATTTCATTGAGATTCTGAAGATGCTTTTGAGTCACTTTTGTAATACCATAACTTCTGTTTCAAAGTAATTGATGGCTGAATTTAAGTTTAGTTTAATTCTTTATGCCTTCTTTCCAAGTATGTTCTAAAGATCATGATGATTGAACAGACTCTAGTCCCTGCAGGACCAGCCTTGCTATTGCAAGAGAAAAAACACTGCATTCAGAAACTGTAACGTGACAATGACTGTGAGGTGCCTTTAAGATGGAATGTGGTCAGGCATGGCACTTTAAAAAAAAGAAATCCATTAATCAGCTCTTTATAATTGGAGATGCTTCTGCAGAACAGCTCGGCTTTCTCCCACTGGTGAATGGTGTTGGTTCCGCTAGATAGTACTTGGAGAAGGACGATGTGTAATATTGATTAATATGAGACATGTAAACAATCTACAGATATAGCTAAAGCAGCCTTCTCTCATGCCAGCAGCACCAGGAAATGGACCTTAGGTAGCTCACATTATAATTAAGATTGAGCCTCAGACTTCTTTTTCTTTAATGTCTTCTCCCGACTCCTAGGCCTTTTATTCTGCTCTGCCCCTCTGTCACTCAACTCTGCAACTTCCCCAACCCCTTCTATCCCCTTAGTCCCTCTTCCCTCTGTGACCCCTCATCAGTCATCCACAGTTACTTCCCTGCAAGACTTTCCTTGAGGGTCATCTAGAATAATGACAGAGACCCAAAACATATACTTTATGCTGAGTGTTTGCTACCACCCAGTGTTCTCCCCAAAGGAACTATTTCTGCTCGGTTGACATTCTCTAACACCCAGTGGCACTCACTGACAGCCTCTGAAGTGAGTTGTTAAGGCTGATACTCAAGCCATTTCACAGCAGCCTCTCAGGCCCCACACACCCACACCTCTTTCCAGGAGAGACTCAGAGAGATGCACAACTCACTCCATGAGGAAGCGGAGAAGACCTAAGAAACTCGAACCTCATGCTAATGGAAGGAGGACCAATGAAATCAGCAATGTCTGAGAAGTCACTTTTGAAGGGGCTCAGCATCCACTCTAGGCTCTCCAGGGCTCTCGTTCACCTTCCTTACAGTGAGACGTGGCTTACTTGAACCCTTCACACATGTGAATGTGAGTTATTGTTACTGCAAATTTACCACAACTTTGATTTAACTGCAGCTACTTAGAAAAGAAGTGGGGGTGGGTTAAAAACACCTGATTGTGCACTAGGAGATAAAATAATTTTCAGTTTCAAGATCTTTAAAGAAATAGTCTGTGATTCCAAATTAAATGCTCTCTAAATTTTTATTTATCAGTTATCTTCCTTTCAAACACAACATATAAAATGGGACAGTCCCTATGTGACTAGATTTCTATCCTGTTTTTTGAAGTAAAACTCCCTGTCTTGTCTCTCTGCTGGCCCACACTGCCTGTTTCTAGAGCACCTGCTGTGCCACTGCTGCTGCCATCTTCACATGAAACAAATCCACAAATGCTCTGTGGATGCCACGTGGCCTGATGTGGTAGGCAGAATAATGGGCCCCCAAAGATGTGCATGTCCTCATCCCCAGAATCTGTGAATATGTTACCTTATATGGCAAAGGGGAATTAAGGCTGCAGATGGAATTAAGTTTGCTAATCAGTTGATTTGAAGATAGGGAGATTATCCTGGATTATATGGGTGGGCCAAATATAATCACAAGAGCTCTTTTTTTTTTTTTATAATTTTATTTATTTAATTTTCCCCCAAAGCCCCAGTAGATAGTTGTATGTCATAGCTGCACATCCTTCTAGTTGCTGTATGTGGGACACGGCCTCAGCATGACCGGAGAAGCAGTGGGTCGGTGCGCGCCCGGGATCCGAACCCGGGCCGCCAGCAGCAGAGCACGCGCACTTAACTGCTAAGCCAGGGGGCCGGCCCCACAAGAACTCTTAAAAGTGAAAGAGAAGGACGTGTGATGACAGAAGCAGAGGTTGGAGTGATGTGACAGTTTTGAAGATGGTTGCTGGCTTTGAAAATGAAAATTAGCCATGAGCTAAGGGATGTGGGTGGCCTCTGGCAGCTGGAAGAAGCAAGAATAAGGATTCTCTCCTAAAGCCTTCAAAACGGAACACAGTCCAAGTGACACAATGATGTTAGCCTGCTAAGACCAGTGTCAGAGTTCTGATGTACAGAACCATAAGATACCACGTTTGTGTTGCTTTGAGCCCCCTAGTTCACTGTCATTTGTTACAGCAGCGATAGAGAATACACCTGGTTAATATAATCTTAGGTCCTTCTTTTGATATTTAAGAGCCTAACCATACTTTCCAGACCCATCTTTGTCTTCTCACCCCCATGTTCCCTAAACCACGGCCAACTTCCAGTGGGAACTCTTTGTGTTCCCTGAATACACTTCATTAATTCTTGTTCTGATGCCTTCGCAGATGCAGTTCCCTTTGCAATCCCCTGTGTCTAGTCTGAGACTCAGGTCAACTGTCACCTCTCTATGGAGCATCTCCTGACTTCCCCTCATGACGGTGATTCCTCCCTTTTCTGAACTTGCCAGCATTGCTTTGTTGACACGCCTGTGTCTGGCACTAGACTGTGACAATCCTGAGAGTCAAGTTCCTGGGCAGTTGGTCTCTATGCCTCTTCTGCTGCCCGCCAAAGTCAATCTCTAGAACATATGTGAGGATTTATTGTAGCTGGCTGCTCTGTTCTAGCAAATCTTAAAACAAATAGTTCTCTGTGTATAGTGCACATTGGGAGATACTCGTGGGAGATGATATTCCTAGTACTAAATCACCTGGTGTTGATCTATTGCATAAAGAAAACCTCGACAGAGCAATGTCTAAAGACAAGCTGCGTTTTTTATTTCTTGCAAAATAATTTTTAATTCACAAAAGCCATTCATTATAAAACTGAAGAGTTGAATGTGAGCTATCCATATGGTGAAGGACGTAAACAAGCAAATCTTTATAGTTTCTAAGAGCTCAGTGATGCATTTAAATCCTCTTTGAGGAGGTTGACATTTAATCTGATTAATAAATCACTTCTGAATAACTGATATTATGATCGGCCATAGTTTTATAGTTCATCCAGCTTGCTAAAATGAAACTTAAAAACCACACTGATTTAGATCTTCCAACTTGAGAGCCATTATTCTTTTCTCCACAGAATCCAGTGCTGCCTCCCTGAGCTAAAGTAGGTCAAGTATAGACGGGAAAAGCCTAGAACTCGGTGCTTTCTGAGCCACACATAACTCCTCCAGGGAGGCAGCACTGCCTGGGCGTGCAGAGGGGCCCAGGGCTCAGCCTGTAGGGAGGAAGCGAGAGGAGCAGCTCTGTGGAAGTTCAACAGCCACAGAATTCTCGCTGCCCTTGATCTTCCCACTACTCTCTTGGGGTGACAATGACAGCCAGGTGAAGCAGGTCATTTGGCCGCCTGGGCTCTCCTCCCTGGTCCAACTTTGAAACCAGGAATCACAGAGAACAGGCTTGCCAGGGGCTGCATCCTGCTTGTGGCACCACGGACGTGAGGCAGGTCCAATGATAGAAAAAGGAGACCTTAGCACAGAATCCGCTGACGACGCTGTTTGTGTTTAATTCTCTTTGAGAAACGAATGTTGAGCTATCAATTTTTAAAACAAAATAGTCCCTGACAGAAATATAAGAAAGATGGCACACATTCATGAATTTGTCTGACTCCTGACAAGCCCAGCTTGTGAAGTGTGATGCAGCTTATATGTTAGAAATGTAATTAAAAATTGATAAAAGATCCATTTTATCATACTGTAGTACTTTTTATTGCTTTCCTTAAGTGTGTGTTCAAGATTTTCCTCTGGAATGTACTTGGAGAATATGCAGTTATACAATAAAAGTAATAAATTATGAAATCATAACAGTATTTTGGAAACACTCACAATGTGCACCACTTGCTCTAGCATCATCTTTCTGTGTGTTTTATGTTCTGTCCAAGAATGAGCCAGAAGCAAAAAAAGTGAAGTGGGAACAATTAGTTTTTGTAATTTCCCTCTTGCCTTCTTATTGTCTTTATTTTTTCAACTAGATCTGTGGCAGTTGTTCTCAATCAGGTGTAAATGAGGCCAAGAGGTAAATTTCCCAAAGACAGGGCTCAAGTCAGACTGTCCTCCACTCGCTTCCCAGAGCTCAGGACAGTGCCTGACACACAGTGTGGCTTAAGAATATTTTTAAATGAGGAAATGGATGAACGTTATTAAACTGTCAGAATCCTCACAAAAGAGTATTTACATTTTAGTATGGGATTATTTATAAGGAATATAACTAAATGCATCTGCATTTCTGAAATTTCTGTTGCTAAGCATTGTCATACAATAGGAAGATCAATTCTTCCACATTAAGACAAGAAATTGACTTTTAAAACTGCAAATCTAGTGCTATGAAATAATCCAGTGGAGAAGTAATGAAAGCCAGTTTTGGATTATAAACCAGAGAACACCCACAAAATCCTCCTTGCATTTCAACCAGCCAGCTCGATTTAGCTCAGATTTAGGTGAGAGTGACTACCTTGTCTGGCAATTAAATGAGGTCATCTACACAAAGTGCTTGACACAACCCCTGGGAGGTGCTCCATGAACGTTAGCAACAGAGATAATAATCATTGTTATTCATATTATTACTACATAAAGAATTTGAAATTATGTACCCCATCTTGGACTCTGCCACAACTAGGGAAAATATCTCAATTTATGTAAAAATCATTGAATTTCAACAACTCTTTTTACTTAACCCATCATTATGCCAATTTGACTGTCTTTTGTGGCCCAGAGTCTGTGTTTCCTTATCAACCACTGAATCAAACGGATGCTTAGAATGCCTCCATGCGTAGGCAAGGTGTGGGCTTGGGCAAACACGAAGGGTTAAGGACACCACTACCAGGAATTTTTCTTAGAGAAATACTCAGATAAGGACAAAACCTCCCCCAACATGTGCCAGAATGTTTATTGCTGTGTTGTTTGTAATAACAAAACAAAAACCTGACAGGTCCCTAGAAGTTCATCAATAGGAGACAGGTGAATCATTCTGAATCCTTGCTCTATAGTGGGGTGCAGCTGTTGGAAAGAATGAGAGAGACCTATATATGCTCACACAGAGAGATCTCCAAGTCATGAAGACCTGAAGGGAACAAAGGATGGTGGAGAGTAACACATAAAGTGGCAATCTATCCATGCTAAACTCAGGCAGACAACACGGAGGTGTTTGTCTCAATATAAAAGTATATAAATATGATATTCAAGGACTGGAGGCACATCCACTGATTTAGGTAACCCTGGCAGGAAGAAGGGCAGGTAGGTAAGAGGACTTACACATTCTACTGTATATACTTAGATATTCTTTGAAACTTTGATAAGAATGTATTCATGTTGTTACAAAAAAATAATAATCACAACATTAAAACATGTAGCACTAAGTGTGTGGGGCACTGTGTGTCTCAGCATGTCCCTGAAGTGAGTACTATTATCATCACTTTACAGATGAGGGAACTGAGGCACAACTAGGTTAAGGAATTTCACAAAGAACCCAAGTTTAGTGAGTGGCAGAGCTTTCTAAGGTTTCAGAGTCTTTGTTCTTAATCATTGTCCTATTATTACCCTTCAAAGTTTGAAACAAACAAATTTATCAAATAAAATGAAGAGGGTTGGATCAAATGAGCTCTAAGATATCTTGAGTGATTATATCTCAAAATGGCTCAGATTGTGGGCTCTGGGGTAGGTGGCCCTGGGTGGAAATCCAGCTCTGCTATTGACCAGTTGTTGACCTTGAACAGTTAACTGAGTCTCTGTGAGTTGGTCTCTAACCTGTAAGATGGCAAGAGCAAGCACTGTCTCAAGGGGTTCCTGTGGGGGAGGAGCTCCCAGCATGTGCTCAGGAAGAAGATCACCAACGCTTGTGACTCTAAAATCCCAGGATTCTAGTTTTATCTGCATATCTATTGAGTAAAATACACTCCGAACTTATAAATGATATCTCTCGAGCTCAACCTTTCACAACAAACTGCTTGCCAGACAACTCCACTCAGATGGGCCAACGGCAATTAAAACTCAATCAATTCGAAACCAAATTGTTGTCTTCTTTGTTCTCATCCAAAATGTGTGTATTCTTAAGTGCCTCCTATCTTGACAGTGACATCCCCTCTGTTACTCAAACACGATGAACCAGAGTCTGCTCATGTTCAGTCTCTCTCCAAGACCCATGGATACCACAGTCTAAACATATTTTTGAATGTGTCAACTTTTCTCCATCTTGATGGCTGCTGTCTTGCTTAGGGTGTCACCATCCTTGGCCTAAGTTCCTGCCTTCCACCCAAGCCACCTGCCTCGGGTCCTCTTCCCTCCTAGTTGGACTCACACTGCAATCAGAGGTATCTTTCTAAAATGTACATCTAATACTCTGAACAATAATCTCTCTTATGCTTGAAGGTGCCCCTGAGATATTGCAAGAGCTCTTCATTGCCCTTGGATTCAATTCTAAATTCTTGATGCCCTGGTCTGTTTACTCCTTCAACCTCATCTCATATTCCATGCCGCACTCCTCTCTGAAACAGATCGAGAGGTAGAACGCTCGACTATTCAGACACCCTGACCTATTTCCAGCTCTTTGAACATATGTAATTTTTCTGGGCTCAGAGTCTCTGCACACATATTCCAGACACCTGGAACATTCCCTCTACACCCACCTATCATTTCCTTACTACCTAATTCCTAATCATTCTCCAGATCTCAGTAGAGAAGTCACTTCCTTTCTGATAATTTCCCTGACATCGCATGTTCAAGTCAAAGGTCATTCTTACATACTCCTACATGTGCAATGCCCTGCAGTATCCCCATCATAGTGTATCATGCTTTTTGTGATTTCTATGTGTAGGAAATAGGACCCAGGAGCCATTAATCAGTGTGGCATATTCAGTGCATTATGGGCAGACTCCCATAAATGACTGTTTAAAAGATGCTGAAGTGACCTTTTAAAGATACAAACCTGACTTTATCACTTACTTACTTAAAACTTTTGAACAGCTTTCGTTTTTTCCAAAGACAACATCTAACTCCTTGTCCAGGGTCAGGCCCTTGTGCAGACTTAGCCGCTGGCCTTCCCAACCTCACTTTCCACTGTCATCCCCCCACACCTCTCTTGTAGGAAGTTCTTTCCTGACTCAAGGCCTTTGCCTGTATAGTTTCCTCTCTCTCTCTCTCTCTCTCTGGATTTCTTCCTTTGGCAAAGCCACACGCCATCCTTTAGGTCTCAGCTGAAATGCCACTTCTCAAGAAATGACTTTTCTGAGAGCCTAAACTGGATCTCTCAGTTCTAAGAACTCCGCACTTTCCCGTGTCTGTGTGTTCCTTGATGTCCTTCTTCCCACAGCAGGATCCCTAAGGGCTGAATTTTCTTCACTGTTGTCACACGAGCACCTAGCAAAGAGCTTGGAACAACAACTGCTTGTTAAATGGAAGAATAAATCATTAAGGAAAAAAATCTGATCAGTGATCAGATCATGAAAACTGAGTAAATAACAAATATCTAGAAAAGTTTATTACATTTGTACAAAGGAGTCAGTCTATTAGGATGAAACCATTTGATTGCAGTGTATGTTTTTGAAAAATAATGGCATGTATAATAATTTTCTAATTTAATTGCAGTGTCATATCTATACTTCCATTTGATATAGCATATTGTAGAAAAAGTAAGCCTTATTATCCAAATTGTCTAATAAAGAAACTGAGAATGTTGACATGCCCTACATAACATTGCAATAGCTGCACGTTTGAACGAGAGGCAGGGACAGGGTCTTCTGCACATTAGATGATACTAACTTAAACTCTGTCAGAAAACTTGTTTTTATAGTTATTTAGCAGTCATCACATCTGTTTCCATAATCTTCTACAATGAGTCACTGAATCAATCTAAAACTATGATGTTAAAGTAGTTTTTACAGTTTGGTTATCTACCTTCCTTGTTTTAATGTACCAAGTTTAATTCCTTTTAAATTCAGAGTTCTTTAAATCACTCTGCTTTCTTTTATGTTATTGTACAAAAATAGAACAATCTGTTCTTGTCAATTTCTAAAGTGCTTTGTGTCTCCTCTCCATCTCTTTAAACCCCTCCTGACCCAAGAAACCAAACTCACAGAAAAAGAGACCAGATTTGTGGTTACCAGAGGCAGAGGGTGGGAGATGGGGGAATTGGATGAAGGTGGTCAAAGGGTACAAACACAAACCTCCACTTATAAGGTAAATCAGTCCTGGGGATGGAATGCACAGCCTGATCACTATCTTAACACTGCTGTATGGTGTATGTGAAAGTTGCTAAAAGAGTAGATCTTAAAGGTTCTCGCCGCAAGGAAAAAAACATTTTTTTTTCTTTTGTATCTATATGAGGTGATGGATGTTAACTTAATCATTTTGCAACATATATAAGTCAGGTCATTATGCTGTACACCTTAAACCTATGCAGTGCGGTATGTCAATTATATCTCCATAAAACCAAAAGAAAAAATCCCAGTCCGATAATGTAGATTTAAAGTGCCTACATTATACATTATGCTTCATTATTTTTACCAAATTATTCCATAATTTCATAATTTTCTGATTATTATTACTTATAATCAGGTTTGGGCTCTCATTCCTTTGTATGGCATGGTCAGGAAATCATGAATAAAATAAAAAATGGTTAGTGGTCAAAGTTTACTTCAGTCACAGCCAACAAATATTTGGCTCATAGCTCTGCCCTTCAGTTGACGTAACATCCGTGTTTTACCTATCAGGGAAAATTCTTTTCCTATTAAATATTTGGAGCTGTGCTCAGAGAATTAATAGGAGAATATCTAGTTTCCCTACTTCAAGAAGAACTCTCAAGTTTGAGACCAGAGTTCATTACTCAATTTGCACATTTTCTCTTCTGAACTTGTATCCTTCTAGCTTTGCAAATTGTTTCAAATGACATTCAGGGTCTGATGTCACAGTGGAGAATCACTGTTTGCTGTGGTAGCCTCTTCCATCAGTATATCTTTTCTGCATTGCTGAGTCAAGAAAACAAGCATCAACCTAAAGCACGTGGAAAACAAAGTAGAGACGGAAAGAAAACAGCAAATTCTGTTTATTTTCTCTTTTCTCCCTTTCTAGAATATGATGATTTTATGTTGTATTTAGAACACTATTCACTTCTGAAACCTATGCAGATAGGTCCATCTTTTTGTCTCTACATTTGTCTTTTCCTCTCTCTTCCTTAAGCTAATATTCTTCCATAATATTTCACATTAATATGTATCTAGGTATTTGTGATAACACACATACATACTCATACACAAATGGCTTTACTTCAAGGCTGTGCAACATTTCTGTTGAGTATAAAGACTTTTGCTGATTTTATATTGAGTGGTTAAATGTTGAAAACATACAAATTGAACTACAGTTAATAGACCACTTCAGGGTATTGCAAAAATCACTGTTTATGGTGGGATTATTATCAGGGTTTTAGGCTTTGTAGGCCATGGGGAATAATTAATGGTAGTCCAAGTTTATATTGAGATTAATATTTGTAATACTTTGTACATCTTTTGATAGCCCCCAAAATAAAATTACATGGTGTTATTATATCAACTCAAGAGAAAATTTTAGAGAACAACATGTTTATGGTAGGCAGAATTCTAAGTTATGCCCCCTGCCCCAATGTCCAAGATTACCTACTCCTGGAATACACACGCCTTCTCTCAATTATTCAATCAAACACTAACATAGATCTCTACTGCTGTGAAGAGATTTTGTAGATGTAATTAAGGTTCCAAATCAATTGACCTTAAGATAGGGCGATTATCTAATCGTATGAGCTCTTACAAAGCAGAAAATTTTCTCAGGCTGATGGCAGAAGAAGTCAGAGATTCAAATCACAAGAAAGGTTCAATATGCTGTTGCTGTTTTGAAGATGGAGAAGCTCACATGGCAAGGAATACAGGCAGCCTCCAGGATATGAGAGTGGCTTTTGCTGAAGGCCAGCAAGCAAATAGGTACTTCACTGCTACAACCACAAGAAACTCGATTCGCAGGCCAGCGCTGGTGGCCTAGTGGTAAAGTTTGGCATGCTCTGCTTTGGCTGCCTGGGTTTGGTTCCCAGGCACAGACCTATGCCACTTGTCTGTCAGTGGCCACACTGTGGTGGTGGCTCACATACAAAAAGAGGAAGATTGGCAGCAGATGTTAGCTCAGGGCAAATCTTCCTCAGTAAAAAGAAAAAAAGAAACCAGATTCTCCCAACCACCTGAATGAGTTGGAAGCAGATTCCTCATTAGTCAGTTCTCCAGATGAGAACACAACCTGGTCCTTCATTTCAGCCTTGTAAGGATCCTGAACAGAGAACCAACTGTGGCACACCAGACTTCTGACCTACAAGACCGTCAACTGAGAAATGCTATTGTTTTAAGCCACTAAGCTTGCAGTAATTTTTTATGCAGCAAGAGAAAACTAATACAAATTTTGGTATCAAGAGTGAGAGTGGCTTTGGAATTGGGCAGAGGGAGGATGACGGAAGCAAAGTGAGGAGCATGATTCAGAAATCCTAAATCACCTCAGAGAAAGCCTAAATTTCTGTGTCCAGATATCTGACCTACAGAAACTGTGAGGTGGTGTATTTGTATTGTTTTAAGTATTTAAGTTTGTAGTTATTTATTATGCAACAATAGAAAACTAATACAGTGTTTATAACATGTGAACATAATATTCTGAAGTGTGTCATGTCACAAAGTACTCAGATGCTGGATAGATTACAACAAATATACTTTTAAAGACACTGATGGGCTTTCAATCAAGTAGTTATAAGATCCACCCACCTGTTCATTCAGGGGAGTATTAAACTGAAACAAGAGTGGCAGAAAACAAGGAATCTGGTGCTACTCTGAGAGAAAAGAGCTACCCTAGCAACCTAGAGCACTGAGGATGAATGGATGTGGGCAGAGGAATGGGAGGCACACAAAGTGGGGAGCTGCTCAATGACCCCAAATCAACCAGGTGAGCCTAGGAGGGGAAAGACAGGCTGAGAAAAATCACTCAGTCAGAAAAGAAGGCAGTGAGGAAATGTAGGTGGGTGAGCAGAGTTAACACAGTTTTTATAGTGCTGGGGAGAAAGTAAAGATCCATTTCAGCTATTTTTTAGAGCTAACCATGTTTGTCAACTTTTGAAGGATAACCTCTGTAAAAATGGAAATAGAGGAGTAATTTTTAAATAAACCACGGAAGTAAGATGGTATAAGAACATATTTTCTCACCTATCAGTTCAAAGTAAGCAATAAATGAAGCAAAAAGACGAAGAAGAAAAATAATAGAAAAAGTTGAATGGATTTGAGAGTTGTGAAGGAATGATGCAGGGGATTCCCCCCTCTCCCCAACACCACCGAAAAGCAAAAATGTGAGTGGAAAACAAGCCACAGACTCCGCTCATAGAAAACCAGGGTACAGACACAATCTCTACACTCAAAGAAAACAAAATAAAATAACAACAAAATATAACTATTTCCAAAGTAGCTAGGACAGGTGTAGAAAGCCACACAAAGTGAAGTAAATAGTAATCAACCTAGTGGCGGCAGATCTGAGAAAATCCACCAAGATAGAATTGCTATAGGTTGAAGATCTCACTACAATCTGATATTCCAATATCACTTTCACAAAGAGCTGGGGCACCTGGGAGTCGAGGTAGAGTTTGATCAAGTAGAAACTTTGCTGGAGGAAAGTGCAAGAAAGGTGATTTGAGAATAATGAAACAGCTCAGAGAAAATAGGTCTCTGAAAACACCAGGAAAATTATAACCCTTGAAGGAACTTCCTGCAAATAAACAAGCCAGAAGAATACAATTTTTTTCCCATGAGGAGTAATGAGAAAGGACCTGGCAGAGCATCAGTACAAAGACACCAAAAGAAAAAAGAAGCAACTGTTCAGAGATTAAAAAGTAAGACATTATGGGCAAAGAGTGGATGAAATTTTTGACCAAACATTTAAGTATAAAATTTTCCAAATTTAATAAATGATCACCAGCGTTGTATTAGTTTCCTAGGGCTGTCGTAACAAAGTACCATAAACTGGGTGCCTTAAAACAGCAGAATTTTTTTCTCACAGTTCTGCAGGCTGGAAGTCTGAAACCAATGTGCCAGCACAGCCACGCTTCCTCCAAAGCCTGCGGGGAGGATCCGCCTTGCCTCTCTCCTCCTTCTGTTGGTTTGCTGGTGACCCTCAATGCTCCCTGGCTTGCAGCAGCAGTAATTCAATCTCTGCCTCTCTCACCACATGCTGTTCTCTCCTTCTTGTCTATCTTCACATGGCATTTTCCTCTTTTTATGAGGACACCAGTCAGATTGGATTAGGGCTCACCCTCATGACCTCACTTGAGCTTGAATACATCTACAAAGACTTTATTTCTAAGTAAGGCCACATTCCCAGATGCACATCAGCACATCATTTAGGGGCACAATTCAACTCATAACACATGTGAAGCATGTTTGACAAGGCAAAAATAAAAAGGCTCAAGGAAGAGATGATGAAAATTCAGGGGGAGCTATTTCAACATTGACAAACTACTAGCTAAATTAGAGATAAAAAATGGAGAAAACTCATACACCAAACAAGAACAGCTAATGGGGAAATAACTATAGAAATGGAAGAAATTAAAAGTATCATAAGAATCTAGTTAGCTCAGTTTATTCAAATTAGTTTGATAATCTTAATAAAAAGTATATTTTTTTCTGGGAAAACATAATTTAACAAAACTAATCCCACAAAAACTAGAAAAATCTACATTGACTTCCATACAAAAAACAGAGATGTCAACCCCTCAGAATACTAGATAGCCATACAGGGAATTCTACCGCACCTTTGAAGAGCAGGTAATTCCAGTGCATTTTAAAAACTGCTCCAGAGAACTGAAAACTGGGGAAATCTTCTCAATTATTTCTATGAAATGAGTATGACATTGAAACCAAATTATTATTATTATTATTATTATTTTTTTTTTTTTT
>CM053547.1:50198362-50210398 GCA_028646465.1 Rhinoceros unicornis | reverse complement strand
GAAACCAAATTATTTTTAATGAAAGGTTAAACACAAAAAATAAAATTATAGACCAATCTCAATTAACTGTGCAAAAAATCCTAATGAAATATAAAAAGTTTGATAACAGAAAATACATCATTATCAACTGCTTTTAGTCTAGAAATGGAAGGATGGGTTAATGTTAAAATATATAATAATATGATTCAATCTCTATTTATAATTGATTGAAGTCACAGTGGAGATAAAATCAAGGCATTGTCTAAAGGACAACAGAGTTTTGTTTTATTTCGTTTAGATAGAGGTTATTTTTGAGACCAGTTTTAGGTTCAAAGAAAAATTGAGAGGAAGGTACAGAGGTTTCCCCTATACCCCGAGCCCCTACACAGCCTCCCCCATTATTGACACCACGCACCCAAGTGGTACATTTGTTACAACTGATGAGCCTACGTTGACACATCATTATCACCCAAAGTCCATAGTTTACATTAGGGTTCACTCTTGGTGTTGTGCCTTCTACGGGTTTGGACAAAGGTATATTGACATATATCTGCCATTATAGTGTCATACAGAGTAGTTTCACTGCCTTAAAAATCCTCTGTGCTCTTCCTATTCATCTCTCCCTCCCCCCAACCCCTGGGAACCATTGGTCTTTATACTGTTTCCATAGTTTTGCCTTTTCCAAAATGTCATATAGTTGGAATTATACAGTATGTGATCTTTTCAGATTGACTTCTTTCAGTTAGTAATATACATTTAAGGTTCCTCATGTCTTTTTATGGCTTGATCGCTTAATTCTTTTCATGGAATACCATTCCGTTGTCTGGAGGTACCACAGCTAATTTATACATTCAGCTACTGAAGCACATCTTGGTTGCTTCCAACTTTTGGCAATTATAAATAATGCTGCTATGAACATCCATGTGCAAGTTTTTGGGTAGGCAAAAGTTTTCAACTCCTTTGGGCAAATACCAAGAGTGTAACTACTGGATTGTATGGTACGAGTGTGCTTAGTTTTGTAAGAAACTGCCAAACTGTCTTCCAAAATGGCTGTATCATTTTTCATTCCCACCAGCTCTGAATGAGAATTCCTGTTGCTCCACATTCTAGCCAGCATTTAGTGTTGTCAGTGTTCTGGATTTTATCCATTTGAAGAGGTGTGTGTGGTACATCATCGTTGCTTTAATTTGCATTTCCCTGATGACATATAATGTGGGACATCTTAGCATATGCTTATTTTCCATTTGTATATCTTTTTCGGTAAGGTGTCTGTTAAGGTTTTCAGCCCATTTTTTATTCTAGTTGTTCATTTTCTTGCTGTTGAGTTTTAAGAGTTTTTTGTCTACTTCGGATAACAGTTCGTTATCATATATGTATTTTGCAAAGATTTTCTTCCAGTCTCTGGCTTGTCTTTTCATTCTCTTGACAGTTTCTTTCCCAGAGCAGAAAATTCTAACTTTAAGGAGGTCAAGCTTATTAATTCTTTCTTTCATGGACCGTGCCTTTGGTGTTGTATCTGAAAATCATTGCCATACCCAAGATCATCTAGACTTTCTCCTATGTTATCTTCTAGGAGTTTTATAGCGTCGTGTTTTACATTTAGGTCTATGATTTATTCTAAGTCAATTTTTGTGAGGGGTGTAAGTTCTCTGTCTACATTCATACTTTTGCACGAGAATGTCCAGTCATTACAGCACCACAAGCTGGCTCCCCAAATATCACCAATATAATCTGTTGATAAAAGAAAACTGAGTTTATTGCTTATCTATGTGGTGGGCAAATAATGGCCTCCCAGAGATGTCCATGTCCTCATCCCCGGAATCTGTGACTGTGTTACCTTACGTGACAAAGGGGAATTAAGGCTGCAGATGTAATTAAGGTTGTTAGTCAACTGACTTTAAAATAGGGAAATTATCCTGGCTTATCCAGGAGGGCCCAATCACAAGTCCTTAAAAATGGAAGGGGGAGGCAGAAGAGAGAACCAACAGATGGCAGCATGAGAAGGTCTCAGTGTGACATTGCTGGTTTTGCAGATGGAGGAAAGGGCCAGGAGCGGAAGGAAAGTGGGCAGCCTCTAGATGCTGGAAAGGCAAGGAAACAGGAGCCTAGAGCCTGCAAGAAGAAATTCAGCCCTGCTGACAGCTTGATTTTTAGCTCAGTGAGACTCATGTGAAATTTCTGACCAACAGAACTGTAAGATAAGCAAGCTGAATTGTTTAAGACAGGAAGTGTGAGGTAATTTGTTACAGCAGCAACAGGGAACTAGTGCACTGTAATGAGAGAAAGAAGGTCTCTGCAAATCTTCAGCAGGGGCTCAGAGGAGAGAGAGTCAGGGCAGAACTAATTGAGAATTGGAAGTTTGGCTTAAGGTGGGTCTTTTAAGGAGAGCATTTGATTGGGATTGGGTAAAAATCGTGATACAACAGTCCAGGATTGGCAACAAAAAGTGAGATGAAGATTTGAGGGGAGAGATTCAGAGAATCTTAGAGGACAAACTCTGTTTATGCCTCCCATTGAGGAGCTGATGGGACATTGGGAAGTTCCTACAATGAACAATCAAACCATTTTGTGAGGACAGTCCTGGAAAGGTGACGTAATGCTAAGGGACCATGGAACAGCAAAGTCATGGTCATGTTGACAGTGAAGGGAGGCTCTGGCTCTCATAGTTCTTGATTTAATAGCTGATCTTTTATAGAAAAATGTACAGATGTAACTGCACTGCTTTCCTGTATATTAATCTATGACCAATAGGCATATATAGGTATGATCTGGACAGGAAAAAAAGAGAGAAAAAGTATTTGGAAGCTAAATATGAAGGAAATCAAGTATTGCGATAGGTGCTTTCATTCCTGTCACTTGTCCCTCAGTTTCTGCCTTGTACATTGCTGAAGGTTAAAGTGAGCAGAACATTAGTAATATTTTTCAATTTTTAAGATAGATTATGCTGACTACTGATAGCACACTTATAAGGTGACAAATTCATATCACTGCAGGTTTGAAAAGGAAACAAATCCAGTGCAGTGCATTGCCACAGGAGTGACTATCAGACTTCCGGGGACATCTGAAAATGTGGATTTCATAGTAACAGACTACATACACTGAACAGATTGTACAGTTTATGGTAAACATGCCATTACTCGGTAGTTCATTGAAGTGTCTTTTACAGCAACTTCAGTCATGGCCTAGTCTTTTTTTTTTTTTTTTAAAGATTTTATTTACTTATTTTTCCCCCAAAGCCCCAGTAGATAGTTGTCTGTCATAGCTGCACATCCTTCTAGTTGCTGTATGTGGGACACGGCCTCAGCATGGCCGGAGAAGCGGTGCGTCGGTGCGCGCCCGGGGTTCTGAACCCGGGCCACAGGCAGCGGAGCGCGCGCACTTAACCGCTAAGCCACGGGGCCGGCCCATCATGGCCTAGTCTTAAATATCAATTCAATGTTGCTTGGATAAGCCCCGTGAAACTAATGTCTTCTTAAACTAGTTTGTAAGCCAATGACTTTAAGATCTTACCAAGTATGTGTATGATAATACAAAATACCCTTCAGTAATTTTTACATCTTTAAAATAATATTTAGTTCCCACTTCAAACACAATGCATGATGGTACCACATTTTTTAACATGATTAACTTGGTAGCTAATAATAACAATTAATGCGAATGTAAGTATATAAGGAATAGTATAGGTAAGATAATAAACCTCTAGTTCTTCACTAAGCAAATATTTTCTTACCAACTTTACTAACGTCTCTTTTTGGATTCTTTTGAAATGTTTATTTTTGCCAGATTCAGTGAAACAGTACAGTTTGAATTTGATAACGAACTAAACTGTGGTTTGTGCGACAGGTAGGCTTTTATTTCTCTATTAGCAAAGCCTTCTGACTTAAGTGACACATACACTGCAACATTTGATAATTAAATTTGAGATATGACTCTGAGCACATTTACCAGGATTTGTTATACTGACTTTCTAAAGATAATAGCACTTTTATTCATGTGTTATTTTCATCATAAAATAAATTTTTCCGTTAAGGAAGGACAGCTTAATATTTTCCTAGCTACTGAGGATGTAAATTGATAATCTAATGTACATTAATGTCTCAAAGACTTTATTATCTTTTCTTTTTTTTTGTGAGGAGGACCAGCCCTGAGCTAACATCTGCCAATCCTCCCCTTTTTGCTGAGGAAGACTGGCCCTGGGCTAACATCCATGCCCATCTTCCTCTACTTTATATGGGATGCCGCCACAGCATGGCTTGACAAGCAGTGCGTCTGTGCGCGTCCGGGATCCGAACCGGCGAACCCTGGGCCGCCGCAGCGGAGCGCGCGCACTTAACCGCTTGCGCCACCGGGCCGGCCCCCAGACTTTATTATCTTTTGAAAGTGTATATTTTTTGAGTTGAATGTAGGGTGAATTGAGTTAAAATTCAAATAAACATTTTAATTTTCTGTACATCTTTGCATATGATTATTTAAAAATTAATTTAACATATTACTTCAGCCTGTTAGAGATCTAGTATAGTGGTTCATGCCAAAAAGTACTTTGCCATCCCGGGTCACCTTATCTATTTCAAGAGAAAGAACATTTAGAAGGCATGAAGACATTTATGAAGCACAATATTCCCTGTTTTTGTTAAAACACGTCTTTGTTCTATCTAAATCTTTGTTCTAGTTCTGTAAATGGTTACCCTGGATTACCTCTGGCCTTCAGATTCCTTCTATTTGGCCAGCTCAGCACAGTTTTGCCAAGATTTAAAACTCAGACATCTCACAGAAATTGAGATTTCTGGCTTCTTATGAAAAAGTAGACAATCTGGCCACACTGGGTAGGCAACCCCTCCGCCCTCTTTCAATGAATCAGGAATCCCTCTGATAGACACTGATCCCTCCCAGCTCCGTTTCCTCCTCACCTGTCCTTAAAGGTTTTGAGTGTAAGTTTTCCACTATGATTTTAGCAACTCTGCTGCCTTTGCCCACAGGAGATCAGGCATATGATTAACATTTCAGCAGCAGGTCAGGCTGAGGCAGAATTACAGAATTCGAAACACGTTTTTCTTCTGCATTGTTCATTCACAAGTAATCAGTGATGGCTGCTGGTCTGGTTCTTTCTGATTTGCCTTGCTTGGGAGAAGCCATCTTTGATCTCCCCTTCCTCTTCTGGCCGGTGGAATGTTCCCATTTCACAGCTTGTGACACACCTGGTTCCTTAGGTTCTTGCTCCCTGAAAGAGTGAAAGTCCTCAAACTTATTTTTATCCTGGCAAGAGCAATTCTACACCTTTAAGTCAAGGCAGATGACCTAACTTTGGAATTCCTGGCATTGTCAGACCTGGGAAGGCAACATTTAGGGATAGACAAGGCCTTAAATAATAGCACCTGGCTCTCGCACCTCTGTCAATAGTCTCCTTAAACAGCAAACATACTTTACCTTCAGAAATCTCACCCTTAGGGATTGCCAGTTGAAGTCTTAGGTCAGGGTGATGGTAGTTTAGCTCTCACAATAACTTTATGTGGAAATTTAGAACTGGTAACAAATGTTTATGTTCTAAGGAATAGAGATAAACTATTTTCTTCCTACTGTGTTCTGTGTATCCTTGTGCCTGATGGATGAATAAGGAGAGAGAGACACAAAGATTGAGAGAGAGAAGTTCCTCCTCAACCTTCCCACACCCTCCTCACCGCCAATCCCTTCCTTGGCCATTGTGAACGCTCTCCTTAGCTATTGACTTAATGAGTTGACATAAACCGGGAGGTGAGGGGAGAGGACTCACCTCCCCTGCAAGGAAATGCAGGAGCATGGGTTTGAGGTAGGCAGAGGACAGATGACCTCCTGAGCCGGCTCTATGCTTTGCTTCTGAGTCACAGAGGATGAGTGGCTGGTCCTCCCGAAGCCTTGGTGTCTTCGTCTTTACAGTAAGACTTTGTGGTGAGTAGAATTCCTGTGAAGCCCTTAGCACAGTGCTGTCAGACAGGCATGCCTCCGTAACATTTCGTTGTTTTTATTCCAAAACCGTCCCACGACACCTCACCATTAGTCTCAGGAGTTGGGAGGAGGAGTGATGGGATGGAGGTAGCTTTAATCTCTAGAGTACCAAAAGCAAAAATATATAGAGTCTCCCACTCTCTCTCTCGAAATCCCAATTTTTGGCAGTAGTATGGACTGTGAAACATGCTGTCCTTTCTCAAATCTAGAAGCAAGAGGGGCTGCATACTTTTGAAAGAAAATCATCCAATTAAAATTATCATCTTTATGTAAAGATACAGAAAATGAATATAAATGCAGGCCCTTCATTTTCTAAATTTGAATGATAAATTCTATTGAGATATAGCATCATTCATCATGTAGACAAATGGCATCTACTAACAATTAGGTACAGGAATGTGTACTGTAAGCATATTCTGAAATAATTTCTGGAGGTTATTCTGTGAAAATGTCACCAGATGTTAGAAACAGATCAAACTTGGTCGCAGTGTTTAGGGAATGGTCTTGGCCACCTTTTCCCTCATAGCCTTTCAATAGAAGCACCTAATGACGACTCTGGAAGAAACGTTTATAGATCTTTCAGTTCTTCATCTCTCTAGATTCTAGGATGTCATTCGGAGGTCTATTTCAGTGGTCTATTTGGTGGTTTATTTCACCATAAAATATTTCTTAACTGGCTAAGTACTCTACTGGACTACAAAGTCATAACAATTTCAATAATGGTTGACCTCTAGACTCACAGATTATTTAAATAATCTATTTTTTAATAGTTCTGTAAACATCATCAGATTAGGATCAAGAAGGCTTATTAGAATATCAGACATTATTATTTTAAAAAATCAAACAATTATTATTTTCACATTCTTACGAGTTGGGAATAAATTTTTCTTGAACGGTCCCTTCTCTTGACTCGGATAATCTCTGAAGATTATATTATTGTTCCCAATTACTTGCTGCCCTCTGAGTAATAAGATTATCCATCCATGACACAATGAAGTAGGGGTTGGTCATGGACTTGCTGTGGCTGATTGAATGTCAAGGCACGTGGAGTGCCCCTGCTGAGCAGAAGCCACCCTTCTCCCCACCGTAGACAGTAAGCACACAAACCGTGAATGAGGTTGTCTGATCTCTAACCTCCTTCCCTCCAAGCAAATGTCACCATGATATGTAGAACTCTGCCTAGCAATCTTAAAGTTGGATCATTTCCTTTTCTCATTTTCTGAGCTTTGTGCATTTCTGCCTCATATTGTTTTTTTAAACCTTTGCCACTTATAGATTTCCAGCAATCTATAGGAACAAATTTCTTAAAATGATACATAAAGCAATTATCTAAGAGCTATAATTTTTAAATTAAAATATTTAAAAGCACTGAAAGTGATAGGAAGAAAGATTTCAACGAATTTGTGTAAATGATACAAAAGAAAATAGAATAGAGAAAACTGTTTGTCTAATAATAAATATAACATCGTCATTTATATTTTAATATTCTACATATCAGATTTAATAATGCCCACGTGTTTGAGAGTATATTTATTTCCAAAAATAATATTATATATATATACCCACACACATGCTAATTGTATGTACTAATAGTATGTACTAATAGTATATCCATACTATTAGTATGTGTGTATATACCATACACTATATATACACACATACTAATAATGCTTTTGAGTGATTTTATACAATGTTTATATTTAGTTTTTATCATATATATAACATACATATATTTAGAAAAATAATAACTTGTATGAAAGAATATACATGTATCCATCTCCTAGCTTAAGAAATTGAACATCACTAGTATTTATCAGTCTCCCAGGCAAACATATCCTAAATTTTGTGTTAGTCATTTCTTTATTTTTATTTATAAATTTGTCATTTATGTAAGATTCTTTAAAAAACATTTTTTTTCTTATCTCCTCCTTGTAAACACTCTGTATATTTGGAATATATGTATTAATTCTGTGATTTTTTAAACTGTCATTGTCCAAATTATGTTTTTGAGATTCAGGCATGCTGATATATGTAATTAAAGTCCTTAATGTTCACTACTATATGATAAATACACCACATTTCATTTACCTAGTAGTACCATTTTATAGTTTTCATGTATTTCTTGGCTTTTATGAAAATTGCTTCTATGAATATTCCAGTTCATGACTCCTTTTCCGAGTGACTTTTGAATTTTCCTGTTCAAAGTGGATGTAACTGAGTTTACTAGCTTGATTAGAGGACACAGGGGAACAACTGGTGTGACCTGTCCTTTTAGCAGATAGGCTGGGGGAAGTGGAACTGATGTCCACACCCTGGCAGTGGGCAGGTCACGTGTGCACCTAGAAATGACCTTGTGTTCACAGGTACTTATGACCAGCACAAGCACCTGAGAGACCATAGGTCCAATTTTCTCTTCTTGAATACTGTGCCAATGCCATTTTGAAAATAACTATCATGTTAATATAGTTTCCTATGAGTAACAAGTCAAATCAAAGAGTTGAAAATTAATCCTGTTATAAAAGAGATTGTTTCATCACTCCAATTCTTTTTCTGTAGTGGTTATATATGGGCAGTGAGAGGCAAAAATGGAAATCAGGTTTACAGTTTGCAGTCTTTTCTTCCCAACTAACATATAAATGTAGAATGACCTAAATTTAATGACATAGCTGCAAACTCTAATTTGAGTTCTATATTGCAACTAGACATACTATGTCAATATAAAAGCAACATTTTTCAGGAAGGAAGAATGTGGATTATTTTAAAAACTAAAGTAACACACTAGACAAAGACAAACAAACTAACACCTATTGACTGACATCAGATAAAGGCAAACTTTATTTCTATAAAATGAAACTGAAAGGAGGGAAGCTTAGGGCAAACCACAAGCAGACATGGTATTCTGGTTCTCAGTAGATTTATTACAATCACAAAGTTTAATTGTAAATTCACTTCTGTAAGATACGACCTTCTCATGAAATCTGACTGTAGTATCCCATTTCTAGTATAATGATATTCAGTGACAGTTTATCTGGCCATCCTCACAGGATCACAGCCTCACTGATTCCCTCAATAGTAATGGACACATGTCATTCATTGAGTGGGGGGTTTCGTCTTTACTACTTAGTTTCCCTTCCACGTGGGAGGGGTGATGAATGGAGATTAGCAGAACTACTGGTATTCCTAGAATATGATAGTTATTCTCTCTCTCTATCTCTCTCTCTCTATATATATATGTACATATATATATAATTAATATCTTTCACTCTTTGTCTCAGTGTTCTTGATTATTAATGAGGTGCAGTAGAAGTCTCCTTTGGAGATGTTTATTCTATATAGTTTATTCTATATAGTTTATTCTAACTATATCCCATCGTTCAGAGAATTTTTTAGCATCTGGATTCTGAGTTTCAATATATTTTAGAAATAATATACAAAAGGCTTCAGAGTGCAAAAATTTTTAATATGATATTACATTAGAAACCTCAAAGTTTCTATGTGGTCATATATAAGGTTTCAGCATCCTGGAAATGGTTTTAAATATGATGCAATCTTCTACTCTAGGAATCTAAAATTTTATATTAAGATATTAACAGGACATGGCCTTTGTTGTTAATATAAAAATCTAAAGAAAATAAAATGGTTGTTATAAAAATTCTGAGGGAGAAAACCAGCGTGGATTCTGTAGGATCTAAGGAAAGGCTGAATCTTCATTGCCTACTCTTTGAAATTGTACCAGTAATTGAGAACCACAAAAAAGAGAAAGATTAATGTAGAATGCATCAGCATAATAGATAAACTCTATATTTCTTACAATATTTTTTCACTTTGATTAAAAAGTGACATTATCAAGAAAATCCAAATCTTCAGTTATAAATAGTAATATGGATATCATGTTTCATAAATATTAATATTAAATGACAGTAGAAATGGCCTAAGGAAAAAAATCATGTAAGAAATTGTACTCCATGAGTTAGAAAAAAATAGTTCTTCTGGACTCAGTATAAATGTGATGATTTGTCTTCAGGCAAAGATTGAATTAAATTTTTAAAAGCAAAAATTTTATGGTATAAAAATTAACTCATGATGTTTTTATATTAAACTATTATTAAATGAGGTGACTCATATTCCTATATTAAAATAAAATGTTTAATTAAATAAATGGCTTGTTACTGTGTTCTATATCAACATTACTTTTTCCCCCAAATAGCTTCTTTTTACTAGAGTGTGCATTTTCATCTTTTATGTTACTCATTTTGCAGCACCAAATCTAAGTTCCATTTTGTAAGTTATGCCTTGAAGCTCAGGAGTGCGTGGGAGAGGGTCCAAATTCACTAATTTCCTAATGGTTTGACTGATGTGATTGTAGAGTGTAGGGGAAGAGGGAGAATCTCCCTCTGCCCTTTCCCTTAAGGTTCTTATGGCTGGCCAAATAATTAACAAGACAGGTTAGCAGGAGAAAATAATACCAAGTTTAATAACATGTAAACACGGGAGAAACTCAGAAATGAGCAGCTTGTCCTTCTGTCTAAACTGCTTGCTTAAGTATTGTAGCTTAAGGCGTGGAAGGTGTTGGAGGGGTAGTGGTTTGGGATTTCCGAGGGGAAGACGGCAATTCACATGGAGATGGAAATGCAAATGTTTGTCTGACAACTCTTCAGGACCACCTATAGAGAACGTGGCCAGGGAGAGACAGAATTTTTGATAAGAGGGGCTTGGTGCCTTTCCTATTGTAACATCTATTTTACATTATATACAGCTATCATGATAATAACTCCTTCCTGAAACAGATCTTTTATTTTAAATTCTTTAGGCAGTTTGGGAGGGGACACTCAAATGTTCTTCCTGAGTTTTCTGAGTCTTTATTGTCTTCAGCTCAAAATAATCCGCATACCAGAGTGGTGCATCTTGGGATGGCCTGACCTGAGCACCATCAAGAGCAAATTTTGCTTGATTAAGGTCAAAGTCGTGTCCTTGCTCAGAGTTCTTATGTGATCATTGCCTTCCTGCAAATCTCAGAGTAATAAAAGACAACTGCTTCTCAGCTATGGTCATTTGTAATTTGGGTGAAACTAGATGGTTGCAATAGGATTTTTAAAAATACCTTTTAATTTTTAACAAAATATATATTTTCTTTCCTTTTTTACAGAACAGTCTATTTGCTATTTTTAAAAATCGTATGAGCTGTGCCATAATATTTCAGTAGAGCCAGTTTTTGTGTGTGCAATTGTTATGGGCCCTAACGGTCACTTTTCTCCAGCGCTTGCGTCTCCACGCCCAGGCCGACCTGACAGCTCTGCTCTGGGTGCTGAAGTCCCCTGGGGCATCTCAGGGCTGCCTGAGACCCGTCTCCATCGGGGACACAGCGGTGGGTCCCATCGCAGGATGGCAGGGGGCACTGGGGAGTTTCAGTGACCTCCAGACAGACCCCTGTGGCATCACCAACAGGTCCCGGCATCCCGGGCTTTCTGTTGGCAGGTCTGTTTTCAAAGGGTTTTTGACAAATTTAACAAATTGGAAAAGTATCATCCATCCCTCCTGCCTTTCTCTTTCCATCTCCCTCTCTCTTTGCTCCTCCCCTTCTTGCTCCCTCCTCCTTGCCTTCCCCTCTCCTGCTTTCTCTCCCCCTCTCTCTTTTCTTGTCTAGTCTACGTGGAAGGGAAGAGTTATATTCACCTTAAAGAAGGGAAATTGCATCTTTAGTTTTGTACAATTGGGTTTTTTTAAGACTGTTTAGAAGACATTTATTAATATTGTCGGGGCGAGAGGGAGACTCTCCCTCTGCACTTTTCCTTAAGGTTCTTCTGGCTGGCCAAATAATTCACAAGACAGGTTAGCAGGAGAAAATAATACCAAGTTTAATAACATGTATACATGGGAGAAAGCAGGGACACTGCGTTTCCCAACACAATAGCAGAAACTCTCATCTTAAATACCACGTTCAACCAAAGACAAGGAGGATGTTGGGGGTGGGGGTGTCAGTTACAGGAGATTATCACTAAAGCACAGTAAACAAGAGTAAGGTTATTATGCAGATTTAAGGCCTCACTTTTCACATTGATAACTTTCTAGGAATGAGGT